>CM059785.1:19302593-19587593 GCA_030435695.1 Brachymystax lenok tsinlingensis
GGTTACATTGATGACAATGAAAAAATACAAATATTTCGGAATATGAAAAAATATTTAGGTCAAGTTACAAAAGTGAATAATCTTTTTAGAAGGTGTACAAACATGTACAAACATGTTTAAATGGAGTTGGTTAAATTGATGGTGGTGGATTTATTGACAGAAACAGTAGTTAGGTCATGTTACTAAGTTATTCATACAAACGTGAATAAACAAGTAAACATGTGTAGATAGTGATAATGGTGATGGTTACTATTCATAGGATGTAAATCTCTAATAATAATCGAAAATTAGTGAATTATTTTATGATGAATTTAAGGGGTTTGATGTTGATGGAAAGACAATTAATATAAAACAATGGAAGGTAATTTGCATCTCTTCTTCATAATAGTATTCAGAAGATTCTTAAAAAAAAAAGATATATGTTGAGTATTCAGATTCATAAGGTTAGTTTAGATTTAAGTACAAGTCAAAAAGTTTGGACACACACCTACTCATTCCAAGGAGCGGTTTTTTCTTTTATATTTACAATTTTCTACAGCTTTGTAGAATAATATTGAAGAACATCAAAACTCAATTTAAATAACACATATGGAATCATGTAGTAACCAAAAAAGTGTTAACTACTTAGGGAGTGGTGGGGCGCCTATGCAAGGCGCCAAATTTAAAATCCAAAAGTTGAATTATTAAACATTCATCAATATACAAGTGTTGCATAGTCATCAAAAGCGCTGCTTCTTGGCAATATCACAGCGTTGTCAGATTTCAAAAAGGCTTTACGGTGAAAGCACTACACATTTGATTGTTTGAGGGTAGCACTCCTCCAATATCTTCCCATTAGCCATAAATTCATAAATATCGCAGTTCACACAAAACCACATTTCACAGCGTAAAACAAATCCCTTACCTTTTGAAGAACTTCTGCTGAGGGCTTCCCAAGTGTCCAACGAAGACAATCCATGTTTCTTTTGTTAGAAAAAGTCATTTATTATATCCATAAATCTCTCGCTTGGTTTGGTGCATTATTATATCCATGGTGCGTTATGATCAGAAAATACAGGCGTCCACATGCCCATTGAACTGTAGAGAGAGAACTCGTTCAACCTATACCTATACACTCTTGTCCAATAACAATCAAACATCATTGATAATGTATCCTTAGGAACACTTTTATGTATATTTACTATAAAATTTCAACCGGATTATAAACTGGACGATAAGAAAGGAAATCATTGATGCCACAGCGCTGAGCGAGCCGTGAACGCAGCATCCCTCTTCTGTTTACATCTGGTGACCACTTCCCAATTCTTCTTCTATTACCATCCAGAGCAACTAAACATCATCAAACACTGTCTAGAGACTGTTGGACATCCAGTGGAA
This sequence comes from Brachymystax lenok tsinlingensis, assembly GCA_030435695.1. Classification (NCBI taxonomy): domain Eukaryota; kingdom Metazoa; phylum Chordata; class Actinopteri; order Salmoniformes; family Salmonidae; genus Brachymystax; species Brachymystax lenok. The sequence goes on from CM059785.1 coordinate 19,303,971, forward strand.
GCAATAGGTACTGCAATCTTACTCCCATATAAGGTCATTTTCAATAGGGAGAGGTTCACAATGAGGCAATGTGTCAAAAATTACTTTTTCCCAGGACAGAAATTCCTCGGGTTTTAAGCCTGCTATATCCGTTCTGGTTATACTCACAGACAATATTTGAACACTCTTAGAAACTGAGTGTTTCCTATCCCATCAAGTAACTAATTGTGGGCATATCCTATTTTCTGGGCCTGGAGTGGGAGGCATTTTACTTTGGGCACAGGAAAGACTCTCCAAAACCGTCACCTCAGGGAGCCGCTCCTAAGAAGTTAAACAAATCTAAATATATTTCTATATTTGAGATTCTTCAAAGTAGCTACTCTTTGCCTTGATGACAGCTTTGCACACTCTTGGCATTCTCCTTCAACCCAGCTGCATGGAGTTAGTCACCTGGAATATATAATTAATGTCTTATCTTATATCCCATTCTTACCTTTGAGGAGGTGACTGAAGATGGCATTTCAGGACTTCGTGTCCCGATGAATCAGGGACATCTAAAGGATGTTGAATTTGGTTTAAATATTAAAGATATATAAAGATAAGTCATATAAAGATAAGTTGACTGGAGTTTTGATTCATAATTGTGATACAATTGAAGAAAGTTTGTGTGGCTATAAATCAACATACTTACCATGGGAGTACCCTTTGCTAATTCAATTTCTGTGAAAAAGGAAGATTAAATATTAACTTAAACTTTATGAAAACAACTATGAGATCTCAGACAGCTGGAAAACAAAACAAATGCTAATGACTATACTCAACCTTAACCTGAAAGATAAAGCTCAGCTGTTCTTTAGCTTCCCCTCTGGGCTCCAACCTCACAATGACCAAGTAAAGCGCCTAAAGGATTAGTAATTAAGATAACTTTATAATCCATTCTGATTGTATTCATCTGGGAAATCGAGAATAAACAAATCTAGAAAATGTTTTTTTTTTTACACAACTTAGTCTTCATTGGTTATTGCGGATGATCCATGAAGTGTATTCTGCCTTCAAGCTTCTGAAGTTATACTTTGGGCACTCTCTGTGAGTTCCCATGTGCCTTTGCACCATGTAACGATGGCATTGTCGAAAGACACCTCACATTTGAAGGTGGCTGCTTGGCATTCCGCCCACCATAATGTTCTGGATAAGTTTGCTTTGGAAGTGAGATTTGTTCAGCTAAAACAGATAACGTGGTGATGAATTTAGTTCAATTTGAATATTTCTGGTTATTCTCATAATTCAAGTCAAATGGAGAATATATGGACAATGGAGAATAGATACGCTTCATTAGAATGTGTTCAACAGATTGGTTTAGATGACTCAATGGGATGAAAGTTTAGAGACAAAAGTCAAAAGACAGAAAGAGAGAAAGACAGATAAATGTTGGTTGTGGCAATTTTGCAAGACCAAAAAGGAGTAAGAAAATAAAAACATACACTACCCAGCTTTCAAAGTTTGGGGTCACTTAAAGAAAGCAATTTATTTTGTCCATTAAAAAGCTGGAAACGGCTGATTTTTTTATGGAATATCTACATAATGGCGATACATAGGCCCATTATCAGCAACCATCAATCCTGTGTTCAATTGGCACGGTGTGTTAGCTAATCCAAGTTTATAATTTTAAAAGAGCTAATCGATCATTAGAAGATATTCCATAAAAAATCTGCCGCTTTCCAGCTACAATGAGTCATTTAAAACATTAACAATGTCTACACTGTATTTCTGATCAATTTGATGTTATTTTAATGGACCAAAAATTGACATTTCTAAGTAACCCCACACTTTTGAATGGTAGTGTACATAGTATTATCAGAGCGCTCCAGGACTAAAATTAAAATGTCAAATCAAAAGTAAAAAATAGAGAAATGAGTGAAAATATTTATATATTAGTGACAAAATGTGTGACGAAGGAAAAAAATAGGTCAGGTTGGGATGATCTTCACTCCACAACATGAAGGAAGCCCAGAGATGCAACATCAACTCCATTCTATGGATTGGAAATCTATACAAACCTTCAACCAAGAGATCTGCCAGTTGATTCAAGGTTTTCATATCTGCAGGTATAACGTCCTTCGGTCTTCTGGTCTGAGGTCTTTAATCGAGAGCCTCTGAATGTTGTTGGACCACCTTACAAGGAAGTATCTATGCGTTTCATTTCTAAGAGCTTTCCATTCTTAAACCATTGTGTTTTGACAATAGGGACAGAAAGCTGACAAGACAGAGTACACGTTTTCCCCTCCTGTCCCACAACTACTTCCAGATGTTTCTCAACCTCAGGCACTGTAAAGAAACAAATAAAAAAAAAGTGCATCAGCTATTAGTATTTATCGATACAGTATAAAGAAGACTTAAATCAATAACATGAATGTAAGTTACAAAATAAACAAATGCTGATCCACTTGGATACCCACCGAATAACAGTCAGTTTGGCGCTGGAGATATAAAATGGGCCACATACAACACGGTAGTTGCCCTGTTAGTCTTTGGTTTGACACTGCTTGATCTTCAAGATGTGACGGTCACCGACAATGCTTGTTGATTTAAGTATTTGTCATTGTTGTCAAGCTTCTGAGTTCCCTTTGTACCAGGACAGGAATTGATCTCAGGGTAGTTGATCTTGATGTCACACCTCAAAGGTAGCGACCTTGTTGGTGACTGTAGACTGATCTGTTATGTCCATATTCACAGTGACCTGGCTACAAGCAGATGAATAAGAAATATATGCTTAGACATTAATGTACATTAATATGCATACAATATATGATGAATTACTGCTTTTGTCATTGTCAGACATTTCATTGTGATAGCTAATGAGGAACCTACCTCAGTACATTCCATTCTCTTTTGCAAATCAGCCACAAGAAGCGACCAAATCCTCATCCCGACTTCTCTCTCTGTCTCTCCTCGGTTCCTAAATCACACCAAAAGACATAGCAGAACTAGTTAGAATATAACCATTATGTCTTTAAAAAGCAATGGAAATTCAGTGCATTGAATTAAATTGTGTTCCGGGCATAAAAAAATGAAAAAGCAAAATTAAATTCAATTGAATATTGTAACTTTAATGTTAAATGAATTTACCGGTCGTCCCACTTTCTTCTCAAGCTTTCTCCTCTTCCAGCTGCTCAATGGCCTATGAAGAAGTCCCACAGTAGTCAGTGATTCCATACATACGGGCATATTTTTCATACTCCTTAGGAGTCCACATTTTCTGAGCAATCTCTACAATGTCAATGTCTTTCTCTTCTTGAGGACTCTTCTGTTTAGATGGAGTCCTGTGGAGAAAACAGAGAGGAGATATGCATGGAAAATATTATTTGTGTAGTTTCTTGTGAAATGTGGAAGGTAGCGACACAATAAAGTCAAAGAGAGATTCACTTACTTCTTCAGTTTTGCTCTGGAAGTCTCCCCTCAACTTCAGTGACCTCTTTCTTTTCCCTCAACAATGCATCTTCGATTGTTGCATTCTGATTTCTCCATTTTTTGTTAGTTGCGACACATCTGTACTGTCCAGGAGTCAGACTTTGTTACTTCTCTGATCTCCAACTTGAATGCCTCCTGGTCCCTTCTGCTCAATAGTGGCAAAATGCGTCCACCATGAGTGATCTGCCTCCACTTGCCCAGCCATCCATTTCACGCGACGTCTTAGAATAGGGATCACCTCCAACTTTGGCAATGAACGTTGCAGTGCCTCTGTAAATTTAACGCAACATATTGAAGACATCACTTGCTATGGACATGTTAGATGTCCAACTATTAATAAACACTGTAGGCTGTTAATGGAATACTAATTAAATGCATCTAATCTCTTTTCATCACACTTACTCTCAGCTTACATGGCAGAGGCTTGGGCTCCTCGATGAAGAACAAGTTGTCCAGTTTCTTTACTGGTGCTGCTGTTGGTTTTCTCTTCAGCGGGTTCAGGTGCTGCTTTGGATTTCTCCGCTAATAATGCATAATTCAAGAAGTCTGTTATAAAAACCATAACCATTCATTCATGACAGCTGATTCAACAAATTATTGGAACTGATTTGGAGTAAAAATATGGTCCAGAACGTGTACCTTTGATAGTTACTTTTGGCCTTGCAGAATTCACTACTCAGCAGCCTCATTGGTTGCCTTGCAGAGATAGTCCCCTGCATCATCCTTTGATACACGCATGACCTCCAAAGAGGGCAACACCATCAGCAAAACTTATTTTACTGCTGGAAGTGTTTTTCAAGTCTTTCCTGTCCTTCATCCACTGAATCTTCATAGGAGGATCCATGGACATGGCAAGGTAAGGTGCAGGTTCTCACCCTCGGGTCAGCGTGACAGGTTTGAGAGCGGGGTCAAATGTAGGGAGCTTCTTGTGTTCTGGATTAATACAGGAAGAGTCATGGAAAAACATACATGGCATATGGTAATGCAGACACACATTATTTTACATCTAACTTTCTATGGAGAAACACAACATAGTAGACAAATAATAATATGGACCTACCAGTTATGGTAATCCGCTGTCCAATTTGCAAAGAGGCAGTGCCTGCTTCATTGGTGGCTGTGCCGGTATACCTCCCACAGTCTGAGACTTTGGAGCTCTTGATACACAACACAGCCACATTGCTCTTGGAAAGACATGTCATAGTGCTCAGGCTGTTTCTAATCTCACTGTCATCTTTATACCAATGTAACGGTCATGGAGGCTGAGATCCAGACAAGCGTGCCTCAATCTTCCACCATCTTGCCCTCCGTTTCCTCTAGGGTCTCTGTGGGCTTATTGGTGAATGAAGGTGGGATTTTGCGCTCTGAAAATAAATGTTAAAGCATTAATGGTTTACGAAACAAGATTGCAATGTTCACGTAATGTGACAAAGGAGGCTAAAGCAAACAGTACTATACCAAAAGTTTCTCTCAAAAAACATAAGGGACAAAAATTGTGAGGCAGTGGGCCAAATACCTTTGACAGTAATTTCAGTGGAACAAGAGTCGCTTCAATGTCATTAGTGGCATGTGGCAAAAGTAGCAGCTAGAATTTGATTTATCTGCTTTCAATATAGTGAGGAGTGTAGGGTGTTATCCACACAGGACATCTTGGTAATTTCCCCTGATCGAATATCTTTGTGATCTTTTGACCGTGACTTTTAATGGCAAAGATCCGGTCATTTGGCATTCCAATTCCAAGCACTATCACCCACTGAAACATCCACCACACAGGGGAGACATCTTTTTATCAAGAAGACAGGAGGATATCTTGGCTCTAAAATTTCAATGATGGGGAAAGAGTTGGAACATAAGCAGCATACTTTGAAATGGAAAGTGTTGATACTGTACAATATGATACTGTACTAATATTGAGAACGTGCACTGTCTCTCAGTCAGCAAGTAAAAAACAACTTCTTTGGAGGAACCATTGACCAATCCCTTTAAGAGTGAAAGGTTTGGCTCTGCAGGATGCAGTCCCCCAACACTGTTGGTAGCTTAACACAAGTGTATTCCCAGAGTGTCTCATTTCACACTCTGGATATTTGTAGGACAGCAGTGTTATCGTCATAACTCATGGTATATAGTTCGATTTGGATTTTACAGTTTCACAGTCTTTAAGCCAAGAGACCTCCAATGGGCGAGGAGCCTGCCACACGGCACTCAAATTTGACTTCCATTCCTTCAGTCTGTTGAATGCTGGGTTATTTTCTTGGGGAAGAGTAGGTGGCGTTTTTGCCTCTGGAAAAATAGGATAATTTAACAAACAACATGACATTAGCTGCAAACATTATGCAAATTCTTCATACTAGTTGTTAATTTCCATAACCAATGCAGAGTCAAAGCTGAATATTTTCTGATTAAAAAGAGAGAACATTCCTAAATAAAAGACAAAGGGCATCACTCTTGGACAGAGAAGAGCAACAGCTGGATGAGGCTGATCCTATTCTGTTTTCAGCTTTGCATGTGTATTCACCAAATATCAGCCTTGGCTGCTTTTGCTCAATTTCCTCAAGCAAGCAATGCCTTTTGGAGATACTTCTATTTTTGCAAGTAGGGGAGGACCTCACTTTTCCATCGGCCTTAAACCAAGCCACTTTTATTTCCAGGGGTTCCTCCAACATGGCATTTCAAACAAACTGCACTCACCAGCAGTCACTTCTATTGGCTCCAAATTCTCAATGAAATAAGGTGGATTTCTAAAGTGACATATATAAACCGTTAAATCCAGAAAAACATGCACATGTACACTCAGATATATACAGTATAGGACAATCCCAATAAATTACCAGAGCTCAAATTTAGGAAAACTCAACCGAAAATGAACACTTGTGCTTTGCAGGTATCTTTCCGGCGTCATTGGAAACTTCACAAGTGTATTCCCCACTTGCTTCCTTTATCATCACTGTTTAAACACTCCAAGCATGCAGGGAGAGTCTCCGTGGTAGTGACGTTGTGCTTATAAGAGGCGTATAGCTGTTTGCCCAGTCCTTATACCAGGTGACAAATATCTTTGGGGTTCCAGTGTATGTGCACTCAAGTATCAATGATTTTCCTTTTCTAACAGAGTGGTCGATTCAGCTTCCTTAACAAAGCTATGCAGGTTCTGGAGTAAAATCATACAGAAGTTTGTGTTTAGTCCACATTCTGATAAAAATGTAAATGTTGTTTTAATTTCTATTAATACAAATATATGATAAATATATATATTTTTGAATTATTGACCAACCTTTTCACAGACAGGTTAACTAGGAAATCTTCCTTCCCAGCATCATTAATAATCTGGGCATGTATACTTCTCCAGCGTGGAATTTGTCAATTTTGGATAGCTCCAGAGTAGCTGTATTGTCCCGTAGAGCAATTTCCCCACAGCCTTTTCCAGACACGCCAATTTCACTTTGTGCCTCTGAGACCATTTCCCAGTTTCAATGGGGCACTTCCTTTGACAATTGCTGAAAGAAAGATTCACCATTTGTGCCCAGGGGCATTGCTTCCAATGGCATGAGGGGTGGCGTCACATGGGAAAGAAGGAGGTTCGTACAATGCAAGAAAATACATACTTTTTAGCTAGCCCAGACATCTGACATTGTTAAATCCAGTTACGTCACAAAGCAATAGTAATTACGAAGCCCAAACAAGTAATGTATATTTACTGACCTCTTCACAATGAAAAGAGAGCACTGGTCTCATTGGTTCCGGCCTTGTTTACGGACTTTTGCATTTATACACTCCAGAGTCAGACAATAACCAAGTGGGCATTGCTTTGAGTGTGCAGGTGTTGTCTACTGAATGCAATCTCATAATTTGGTCCAGTTTCTTGATCTCCCTCTTCATCATGTGGTACCCAGGTAATGGTGAAAGGTGCAGAGACCAGTAGACTTTGCAGTCCATTTCACCAGCTTTTCCAACAATAGGTTGAGACTCTCCTTCAGTTTCACGTGTAAATGTTGGAGTGGTATGGTTTTATGTCTGGTTATAGGGAGGACAGGGTTAGTAACTTTAGGGACTCAGGCAAAACACTCAGAGCAATTAGACAATTAGAAAATGTCACATCATACTGTGTATAGAAAGGGGCCACCAACCTAGGACAAGTGAGGTTTAATTTGGTGAGATCACTGCCAACCTCATTTTTGACCTCCTAAATGTATATTCCTTCCCATATCAATCCTCTCTGCAGACAACACTTTCAAGCTGGAGATCATCTTTGAGAAGGAGATGTTGTACTTCTGGCCAGAGAGAGAGCTCGACTCCATCCTTAAATCCACTTTGGTTTCAGCTCTGGTGTCCTGACACTTTGACTTCTAGAGCTGCAATATCACCTGCAGTCACACTGAAAGACTCTGGGTCTATCCACAACTTTAAGCGGGTTCTGAAAATAAAGAACCACTAACAGAGGTGTGCTTACAGAAACTGGGATAAATAAAAAAGCAATGACTGGGGAAAAAGTAAGTGAATTAGAGGAGAGAAATGGAATTAGAGACAAAAATGGAATTGTACAAACCTAATACAGTTAAGGTTAGAAAAACATTCCACAACTTCGGCATCGTTTGAGCTGGCCCAATGCTGTAGTGAGAGTCTGCTTTTAAAGACCTTAAGAGGGACCTGTTTGTTTTCAAAGGTAATTTTCTGGTTGTCACAATCACTTGAGAATGTGATCTCTTATCCTGTATCCAAGAGCGCAGTCATTGGCTGAGAGCCTTTGACAGTGGCACGTCAGGGTGACTTCTTCACCCAATGTGCATGTGGTATTTGATACTTTCTTCACAAGCGTTGGTGGTTCTGAGAGAGGACAAAAATGGAGAGGCGAAAAAAATCCTCATGAAGGAGTAGTTAATGGTTAAAAGCTGGATCAATTATCGAAAAAATCGGGGAAAAATACCTGCACCGATGACGATTTCTACTAACCTCTGAGATTAACTGTAGTACGGCATGTTTCATATCCTATACTGTTTGACGCCTTGCACTTTATATTCTCCAATATCTGAAGCTTCCAATCCAATGATATGAAGAGTGGCAGCGGTAACCTCATTCACAATCTTATATTTCCTACTTTCCTTTAGTGGTGATTTTGTATTTGCCCAGGTAATCTCAAAGGGTGCTGTACCAAACATCTCACAGTGTAGGCTAGCATCCTTTCCTTTCATTCCTTCAATTGGCTGAAGTACTTTGAGGAAAGATGGTGGGTCTACAAAACATTGAGCATCGTTAAGAAGCAGCAAAGCTTAATTCATACCGTGTAATACCACCAACAGACACTATACTAATAATGGATTATTATGTAATATTAAATGGCATATGGAAAATATCAAAATCAAATGTCATTGATTACTGGCTAACCTTTGACTCTAAGAGTTGTGCTGCAGCTTATACTTCCAGCGTCATTGGTTGCTTCACAGGTGTAGACTCCATTGTCATCAAATCTTGTGGTGCGCAGCTCAAGGACTGCCACTGAGTCAACAATCGATGTTCTATAGTTGTCACCATCTATGATCTTAGTGTCGTTTTGTACCACCTCATTACGCAGAGAAGGCACACCCGTAACTTTGCATTCGAGACGGAGTGGCTCGCACTTCTTCACAAACTTGGTGACTGGCAATTTTAGCACAAATTCTGGAGATTCTGCAAAGCCAACATATTGCAAAATTTGCTTATTGAATCACATGCCCCTTGACACAGTGAAAGAATATGAGGCTTGCAATGAACTGCAAAAGATGTGATTTGATGACTTGATGCATCTGTTAAGGAGTAAAGGCAAGAAGAATGTGAAAAGTGAAATGGTGAACAGTGACAACATTTGTTTGATGTGATGGAAGAGCAGGTAAAGGTGCTGTGAACTGGTGAGGGAGCTGTGAAAAGGAGGTGGTGGAGGAGCTGTGAAAATGCAAAGCAATAGAGCACAGATAAAAGCAATCGAGGGCAACAGCACAAAGCTTGGTGGCTCAAAAGAAACAATAGCAACCAAGTTAATCAGCTGGCCTGACCCTAACACAAGAAAGAAATATATAAAATGATCAATTCTGACCCTTCACCTTCACTGCCCCATTGAATTCAACACTTCCTGCTTTATTTGTCAGTTTGCAAGAGTAAGTGTCGCATCAGCTCTCTCTAACTTTTCGGTTTCCAAAGACATAGAATTTTCTTTTTCATTTTTTCATTCCACAGTGATAGGAAGAGATCCAGATATTTTGCTATTAATTTGAACAAACATTCCCAATATTTCCTGTATTTCACTCCAGAGGTCTGGGTGAAACTTGAAGGAGATAGCTTGTTCTGTTATCACAAGAGCAACAACAAAATAGTCAAACCCATATTCATTGCATATCATGTCATAACAGGTATACTATCACACCAATTTGTTTCAATATAAGATTTTGCACTGACCTAGTACAATCAACTTGATTTTGCAACTGCATGTCTCAATGTGGTTTGAAACCTCAAATTGATAGTCGCCTGCATCGTCCTTTTGTGTAGTCTGTATTTTAAGGCTACTAAGGTTGTTCTCAAAGCTAAGTTTGTATTGTGGATTTGACTTGAGCTCTTTGCTGGCTTTGGTCCACTTCACTTTGAGCTCAGGAGTGCCTGCCACTTTGCACTCTAAACTGACTGGATCCCCAATAGTTACTTTTATCACTTCTGGTTTCTCTGTAATCTGAGGTGGTTCTAAAATGCATAGAAATATACCGTTTGTCTTTTAAATTAGTCTGCTAGCTAGATACAGTGGGGCAAAAAGTATTTAGTCAGCCACCAATTGTGCAAGTTCTCTCACTTAAAAAGATGAGAGAGGAAGGTAATTTTCATCATAGGTACACTTCAACTATGACAGACAAAATGAGGGAAAAAAATCCAGAAAATCACATTGTAGGATTTTTAGTGAATTTATTTGCAAATTATGGTGGAAAATAAGTATTTGGTCACATACAAACAAGCAAGATTTCTGGCTCTCACAGACCTGTAACTTCTTCTTTAAGAGGCTCCTCTGTCCTCCACTCATTACCTGTATTAATGGCACCTGTTTGAACTTGTTATCAGTATAAAAGACACCTGTCCACAACCTCAAACAGTCACACTCCAAACTCCACTATGGCCAAGACCAAAGAGCTGTCAAAGGACACCAGAAACAAAATTGTAGACCTGCACCAGGTTGGGAAGACTGAATCTGCAATAGGTAAGCAGCTTGGTTTGAAGAAATCAACTGTGGGAGCAATTATTAGGAAACGGAAGACATACAAGACCACTGATAATCTTCCTCGATCTGGGGCTCCACGAAGGTCTCACCCGTGGGGTCAAAATGATCACAAGAATGGTGAGCAAAAATCCCAGAACCACACGGGGGACCTAGTGAATGACCTGCAGAGAGCTGGGACCAAAGTAACAAAGCCTACCATCAGTAACACACTACGCCGCCAGGACTCAAATCCTGCAGGTGCCAGGCGTGTCCCCCTGCTTAAGCCAGTACATCTTCAGGCCCGTCTGAAGTTTGCTAGAGAGCATTTGGATGATCCAGATGAGGATTGGGAGAATGTCATATGGTCAGATGAAACCAAAATAGAACTTTTTGGTAAAAACTCAACTCGCCGTGTTCGGAGGACAAAGAATGCTGAGTTGCATCCAAAGAACACCATACCTACTGTGAAGCATGGGGTGGAAACATCATGCTTTGGGGCTGTTTTTCTGCAAAGGACCAGGACTGACTGATCCGTGTAAAGGAAAGAATGAATGGGGCCATGTATCGTGAGATTTTGAGTGAAAACCTCCTTCCATCAGCAAGGGCATTGAAGATGAAACGTGGCTGGGTCTTTTCAGCATGACAATGATCCCAAACACACCGCCCGGGCAACGAAGGAGTGGCTTCGTAAGAAGCATTTCAAGGTCCTGGAGTGGCCTAGCCAGTCTCCAGATCTCAACCCCATAGAAAATCTTTGGAGGGAGTTGAAAGTCCGTGTTGCCCAGCGACAGCCCCAAAACATCACTGCTCTAGAGGAGATCTGCATGGAGGAATGGGCCAAAATACCAGCAACAGTGTGTGAAAACCTTGTGAAGACTTACAGAAAACGTTTGACCTCTGTCATTGCCAACAAAGGGTATATAACAAGGTATTGAGATAAACTTTTGTTATTGACCAAATACTTATTTTCCACCATAATTTGCAAATAAATAAATTAAAAATCCTACAATGTGATTTTCTGGATTTCTTTTCTCATTTCGTCTGTCATAGTTGAAGTGTACCTATGATGAAAATTACAGGCCTCTCTCATCTTTTTTAAGTTGGAGAACTTGCACAATTGGTGGCTGACTAAATACTTTTTGCCCCACTGTATATGTTTTACATTTTGGTCAGGTCTGTCTTTAAAATGTATGAATTTACATTTTAAAGACAGACCTGACCAAAATGTAAAAAATATATCTAGCTAGCAGACTAATTTAAAAGACAAACCTTGCACTATGAGGGTTGCAATGCACTTGTTTTGTTCGGCCTCATTTGCCACCTGACAGGTATATTTCCCGCTGTGATAGGCTTCACAGACCGGAATCCTTAGAGTTGCCACATTATCTTTAAAGATCCTTTCAATTTTAGGATGTTCCAAGATCCAGTTCTTGGATATTTGCCATTGCATTTCAGTGACAACACACTGAAATTCAGCCGATTTTCCCAAAACAATTGTGACATTTTCGACATTTTCACAAATGATGGTGGTTCTAACATCAAACCAATAAACAATTATTGGCAGTAATCAATTATTTAAAGTAATTGTGTTGTTATCATGGAAGTTATGTAACCTATCACAATAGTACATATTTTAAGTAACTAACCTTTAATATGAAGAGCAGTTCTACAAGAACAACTTCTAACCTCATTTGAGACGGTACACTGGTATTCACCAACATCTACACCATCACATTTCTGTATTTCAAGATTCAGCATGTCCTGTACTTGTGAGAGGCTGTGCTTTGTGCTGGATTTAATTTCATTTAAATCCTTGTGCCACAGGACCTCAAACAGACCTGTGCCAATGACTTGACACGCATTTGAGCCCTTCAAAATATCAGCAGTCTTGATCTCTTTCTCATCTTTGTACCAGATTACAGATATGGGCAGAGAGCCAAACAAAAGACATTCCAAGTGGGCAAATGATCCTTTGATACTCTCCGTTTCCTTCCAGTTTTCTTGTGAAAGATGGTTTCATGATTTGATCTAGCATAAATAAAAAAGAAAGTAATGAGAATACTGTCCAATCAGGTATACCTGTACATAAAGCTCAAAATATTGATTAAAAGATTTATAAATTAGCTGACCAAAGGTGTAATCTCCACTTTTCTCTGTACGGAGAATATTTAGTACAGAGCTCTTATCTGTCCTTTGCACTTTGTATCTTTGCCCTGATGTCAGCTCTCTTCCATCCTTCAGCCGTTTGGATTTGAGGACCTTGGTTCCTGAGAAACTGCACTGAAGTGTAGCAGGGTCCCCCATTGTAACACTGACAGATTTAGCCTGTTCAGTGATATTTGCTCGTTCTGTGATAAATATAACATTAAACAATGAGTTTTCAACATCAGAGTATAAAATCCTATTTGAAAAATGTCCTCATAAACGTCAACCAACCTTTGACTACCAATAATGCAGAGCAATTCTGGCTGCCAGCTTGATTTTTGGCCTGACAAGTATATTTCCCAGCATGTTTTGTTTGAATATTTGAAATACGCAGCAGTGCTGTCCTGTCTTCAAAGGACATCTGCGCATGTTCACCATCTTTGACCTCATGGTCATCCTTCAGCCATGACACAGTCATAGGTAATGATCCTTTCAGAGTACACTGCAAAGAAATCTCACTGCCAACTAGGGAATTCTTATTCTCTATCTTTTGCATAAACAATGGCGGTTCTATAGGTGGAAAAGCATACAACATTTTAACTGAAAGTATACGAAATTAACAGATAAATATAAATACACCTTTCAGTGTTATTTCACAATCACAAGATGACTTCCCAACTTCATTTTCTACTGTACACTGATATTTTCCAGCATCTCTGGCTTCAATTGCCAAAATCTGGAGGGTAACTATGTCATCCTTTAAGACTATCTTTTGTCTTTTATCATTTCTGATTGCCTTTGTGTTTTTGTAAAAATATGTGTTGAATGGAGCGGAGACTGCAAGCTGTCCTTCCAACATAATATTTGATAAGTTCTTTGGATTCAAAGGTCCTCGTAAATATTGGAGGTTCTAAAGAAAATGGCAATGTAGTCAGAATACAATCTTAAAATAACATTTTATGAATCTAAAAACAGAATACTAAACAAACCTTTAACTGTAACTCTGCTGCTGCAGCGGTCACTGCCAGCATCACTTGATGACACACAAACATAATCTCCACTATCATCAACAGAGCAGTTGACAATCTCCAGTGAGGCAACTGAGTTGGTAACAGCCATTTTGTATTTCTCATTTTGTCTCATCTCAATCTCGTTCTTGAACCACTTAAAACTGATCTCAGGGGTGCCAGTTGCTTTACACTCCAGCTTCACAGCACTTCCTTTCACTATAAGTTTCGAAGACTCAAGCTTCATCACAAACATTGGAGGTTCTAAAAAAGAGTTTGACATTGATTATCAGACAAGTAAACAAACATTGATGCAAGAACAACAAATGCATATTGAGCAGGGAATGTATAAGAAGAAAAGGGACCTTTCACAAACAAGACAGCCGTGCATGCCACCGTTCCAGCGTTATTGGCCACTTGGCATGTGTAGTTAGCCAAGTCGGTGGGTTTTACTGAGTGAAGTTCCAAAAAACTTGAGAAGGTCTCCTTCTTGATAAATAATGTGCCTCCACTTGATATCTCCTTGTCCTCTCTGAACCACTTAATCGTAAAAGGAGCTGTTCCAGTGAAAGAAGACTTCAAAACAATGGTAGATATTGGTACAACAACTTGGTTGTCAGGTTTCAATGTGAAAACTGGAGGTTCTAAAATCCGTTAAGAAGAAGAAAATATTTATTTTTCATTAGCATATTATCCCAAGGAAATGTGATAGGCCTACTTCAATTGGATGTGAGAGTGTGACATAGGGCTAGAAAATGACTTAAGCTTTATAAACCTTTGACATATAAGGTTCCACTGCTTTCTTTAGATCCTGCAGATTTTGTTGTCCGGCATGTGTATACTCCAGCATCAACCTTTTCCAATTTAGTCAATTTCAGTGCAGCTGAGTTGTCTTTGATTTCAGGTAGATATCCATCTCCAGACTTCATCTCTTTCTCATCTTTGAACCAAGACAGAATCATAGGCTGGGATCCAGATACTTTGCAATCCATTGAAATATCGTTACCCATAATTCCATCAAGTCTTTTCAGAGACTTTATGATTCGATCTGTTTATTGGAAAGAAAATTTTACTTTACACTGCAAGTTAATATAGATTTCATGAAAACAAACTTTTAAAAGTAGCAAAGAAGAAAAAGCTAACCCAGCACAGTAATAGAGCATGAGCACTGGTCACTTTCCAACACGGTTGGACACTTCCATCGTGTATTCGGAAGAGTCTGCTTTTTCAGCTGCAATAATCTTTAAGATGGCAATATTATCTTTTAGAGTGATGTTATATTTTCGATTCCCTTTCATTTCCTTTCCATCATGGAACCATTTCACTTTAAGTTCTGGGCTTCCAGCGATTTTGCATTCCAAGGTTGCAGAGTCCCCTGAAGTCACGTTGATGGATTTTGCTTTCTCTAAGACCTTAGCAGGTTCTACAATAAAGTCAAATGAATTAGATTTAGTTGTCACAAGAGTATTATGTGTGTAAATTTTACAAATTGATACATTATGTATATGTTTTATATAAATGTTTCAATAGTTGTTATTCAACCTTGAACTGTTAGAGTGACATCATTTTTGTTTTGTCCAGCCTCATTCTCTGCTTGGCAAGTGTACTTGCCGCCATGGCTAATAGCAACAGTTGTTATTGACAGAATAGCAATGTTGTTCTCAAATGTCATTTTGATATTTGGATCATCATCTCTCAACATTTCAGTGTCCCTCATCCATTGGATGGAAATTTTAATTAAACTGTTGCATTTTCTAAACTAGTATCTATAGTCGCACACACACTGCGTTACGACAAGATATCAACTTAAAGACCTTACTCTTGTACCATCAACGCCGTAGAACAAGTTGAACTCCCATAATCATTTAAAGCTGTACAGACATATTTCGCTGAATCTTTCAGTTTTGCCTTAGTAATTTCAAGAACAACAACCTTTTCATCAAAAGACTGTTTACAGTCCATTGTTTGATGGAGCTTTTTGCCATCCTTTATCCAGGTGATGGTCACTCCAGTGTCCTCGTCCACTTGACCATTGAGCCACAGTGTATTACCAATGGCTGAAGACACTGAGGTCTCGAAGGTCTTTACGAAACTGGGTTTGTTGATAACCCTCAACTCTGAACTGCATGTAGCAGTGCCAACGCTGGTCGTTGCTTTGCAAAGGTAAGTACCCTGATCGATCAGCTGAAGATTTTTGATTTGTAGGAGTATTTGGTCTTGTCAGATGTAATCTTATAGTTCCCCAAGAAGAAACAGCAATATTGTCTTTGTGCCAGACAATAGTCATTGGCGAAGAGCCAGTAACTACACACTGGAATGATGCTTGTTTGCCCACGTATAAAGTCATGGGATCAGGCATTGTACTAAATACTGGTGGGTACATCTCTATAAAAAGTCATTAAAGATAGGGAAAAGGTAATAGGATATGGATACCTAATTTACATGACAACCCTGCACACTATACAAAGGTTGAGACAAAGGTGCACATTACAATTATTTGTCTAACATTCAACCTGAAAAGATACAGATACATACAGTTGCATAAATAATGTTAAAGGAAACAGAGGACTCACCAGTCACTGTCAGTTTGGCAGCACAGGTGTCACTGCCATGCTGGTTTGTAGCCTTGCAATTGTATACACCACTGTCAGCTTTGGTTGAGCTCAGGAGCTCCAATGAAGATGTCAGTTGCCGACTGAGGATGCAGCAATTGGCACTCTCTTCGATCGAAGTGCCAGACTTGAACCATTTGAAGTTCACATTTGGTGCCTCTTCAATTTCACATTCGAACTTGGCTCCGCTGCCAACATTGATCTCCAGGGAACGATTTTGTACCTGAAAACAGGTGGCACTATAATGTGCACAAAAATAAAAGTAAATTAGTACAAAGGTAGATAATGATGCGAAAATAAACATGTGGTCAAGTGCACAGAGCTGGAACAGGGATGGTGGAATGCAACGGTATGGTGGGATACATTCCAGGAGTGACTGTGAAGAATTGGTGGAATGGTTAGAGGAGGAAGAAGGAAAGTGACTTAATCACATCATGAAGAATGAAACCATGACTAATTTGCTCTTGGAAACATGCAAAAGGTTTTCAGTGACCAGTGGAGAATGGCTAAGAGTGAAATGTAATAGTTAATGGGTGACGATCACTTTTTATAAGCATGAAAAGTGAAAATACCTGAGAATGATATAGAAGAAATAATCATGTGGAGAATTTGGATTGAGCTACTTTGGACTCTTGCACCACACTACGTTCCTCAGTAGTTGCCGTTTCAAGTGTAGCCCGAGATTGGGTCTTTGTGCAGCAGCCTGAGCTTTAGGTGATGAGAAATCAACTACACTCTCTGCTACTTTGACAGTCTCCACTACCGATGACAGCATTTCTTTGGAGACTGCACTGCTAGCCTGTAGTCTTTGGGACTTGTCGATTTGCATTGTCCCGGTTGGTCAGACAATAGACAATTGGAGTAGAAAGCTGCCTGGAGTTCAGTCCTTAGATCTGCAGTCTGGGGGTATTGACCTTCAAAAGCAAGTGTTATTTCCGTGTTGTGATGAGATAAGTGAACATTGCATGTTTCGGTTCCTGCGTACCTGTACCTTAGTAGCCTCTAAACTTCCAACAACATTTGCTAGTATAAGTGGCTGATCAAGAGCTACAGCAGACTGAAGTGCATCTTTCAACTGACGCCTGATGTCCAAACTTGTTGGTTTTTGAAACCGAATAACAAATGTGAGCTCCTTTGGAAGAGTTCGACTTTCTCCAGACTCTGAGATGAAAACAGTCATTTTGGGCTGAGTTTTATTAACACTAACTGTTGTCGCCACTCTGATTTGGTTATTTGTTGGGACATTTCACCGATCAACATACACTTTTCATCCATCGTTATTGACTGACTAACAGACTGTCCTTCCTGTATAAGGATGGCAAAATCTTGATTTGTAGCTTCCAGAAGTGCACTACTCTCAGTTGCGATAGCATTCTTCACTACTTGTATGGGCTCAGTAGGTACTTTAGGCTCTATTTTGGTTTTGCATGTACATTTGTCAACAGCTGTCAAACTCACAGTATGTCCTTCCTCTAATGCTTGACTATCTGCCACACTTGTAACTTGTATGATGTCCCAACAATCTTCTTTTTGGATTAATGCACGGTGCTGTTTGACATCACTAGTAAATGGTGTTTCTTTGGAGTAGCTGCATGGGCTGTGAAGTGACCTGAAGAATGTTCTGTGATCTGGGTTCTGTTCTAAGCTCTGACTGAACTCCTGTCACAGACACATCCAGATCTGCGCTAAACTCCCTTTTTTCCTCTGGAGGAGGCTGCATGTTTTCTGGCTTTCTCCTGATTCTGTGTTGCTGTCTGTTGGTCTGGATTTTCAATGGTAATAATTCTCTTTGGTTAAGGCACCTTCTGGATGAACTGATTGAAGATGTAATGTGGTAGGGGCTTGTTTTGGGGCTGAATGGCCATTGTGTCTCTCTTGGCCTCAAACTCAGTGGTATCTTCGCAAGTTACAGATCTCCGTTCATTGTGGGTTACTGTATGTAAAACAGTAGGGCTTTTCCTGGCACCTGTTTGTTCTACAGCTGGTTTCTCACAAGTAAAGGGTTCCTCGGATGGTAGAGATATCCTGATCTCTGATTATCTCCAAATGCAGTACCTGTTCACCTTCTACCTGAGAATATATTGAGATAGCACTTTCTAAACTCTGCACTTGTTCGGTGTGTTACGCTTGTAACATCTGCTTCTCCTCAGCTGTCAGTGCAGATTTCATAACGTAATCCTTATAAAGGAGAGCCTTCTCTGCATCCGGTCTCTGCATGGTGAATTTAGTCTCTTTTGATAATGCTTGTTTAGTCTCCGAAACTAAGGCGAGAATTGGTTTGAACGATTCTTTTGTCACTGAAGATTGAAGAGCAGAACCAGCAGAGGGCACATCTGTTGTATGTCCCTCAGGAATCATCTGTTTTTCAGTTGACATAGCGGAATAGAATATCTTAACGCTTTCTTTGACTTCATTATTATTCTCCTCCTGTGGCTTGAGCATTTCTTGTGATCGTTCTTTTGACAGTTGGGATTCAACTTGATGACTACTGCAAGATGTTTTGGCTCAGAGGTTGGCTTTACTTTATCTGTCTTCCTGTCACCTGATATCTCTGTGCTTACACTCACAAGGTGGTTATCTCCAGAAGAGGCAGACATTAATTTTGAACGCTTCTCTTTCGAAGATAGAAGCTCTATGACTTCTGGGCTTTGGATTTGGTCACAGTGCTGGTTTGTGAGCTTTGGGCTCTCCTGAACAGCAGATGTATGAAAGGCAGCTGTACGGAGCTGTTTCGTAGGAACTACTGAAACCTGAGGTGGAAGGGTGACACACACAGACACTCTCTCTTGTACCTCATGTGACTGCACAACTGCAGCCTGGTGGGTGACCCTCTCTTTTTGGACAGTAGCCAGAGTTATCCAACTCTCTAAAGGTTTGTACTTGCTCACTGGAAACAACCTGGCTGTCCTCTGTGCCAATGGTGTACACCATCTGGATGTCCTGCCTGAATGCACAATTAGCTCAACACTACAAGAGGCCTCCCAGATGGGTTGGAAGCCTTACATGTATAGAGACCACTGTCCTGCTGTTGAATGCCCTTCATGTTGATGAAGCCAGAGCCATCTGCGTTGTACACTATAATGCAAGACTTACCACACTGAATTTGACAAGCACTTTTAAACCACTGCACATCTGGCATTGGTTCACCAGTTACTTTATACTTAAAGTAAGCCTCACCTCCCTCTTGGCATTTTATAGGTTTGATTTGGCTAGTGAAATTAGGTGGTTGGCCAGTGGCTTTGAAAATGTTTCAACCCATTGCTCAGCTGTAGTTGAAGCTCTCTTTCTCACCTCCAGGTAAGTAGTACAGGTTGTCTGGCCAAAGACAACACCTTACAATAATTTACATCAGAATATACCTCCTTATTTATACATAAATAAAAACAAGACAAACTGGAAGTGATTTCTGTACAAATAAATAATGTATTTCTATTACTCCCATTTCCAAATGAATACATTGCTTGTTCATTCAGATAAGTCAAATTTGTGAATATTTTATAACCCCAAATATATAGTATTCATTAAGAATACAATTGCCTCTTAAACATACAGTGAAACATACATGTATTTACAGCACATACAGTTTGTAAATAATGAACCTTTAAAAAAAAAAGAAGATTTTGCAGCAAACCCCAAGGTTTTATTTTGAATAGTGTAATTTTACATTGTGCTCCTAATGACATTTTTTTACTCTACAATAGTACATTCAATATTACATTTTAATTGTGTTCGATAAATGTTGTTGTTGTGTACCAGATTGTTTTCAAAATCATTCATTCATCAAAAGATAAATAAAACTAAACAAACTCTGGACATCAGTGATTCTAAGCACTACGCCATGAATAATAACATATACGGTATCATGCTAACAACACTGAGTTATCATGGATGCATACGTATATGATTAATTTGAAATATTTGGCTAATTAAAACATTTGAGCATTTTGATACAAGATCTTAATTTGGGCCTAACACGAATGCCTTGATTACAATGGTTTGATTACACATGGGTGGTAAGTATTCATACACATTTTGTCACCTTAAATAAAACAATAACTCTTTTCTACTGTTTTGAAAAGCAAACATTCCTCTTTCACCAAATATGATTATAACATGTATAATCATTATGATGTGTGAAGTGAGTACACACTATACACAATAAATAGGATCTATACTTCATTTCAGAACATTTTCCTATGTATCACATTATAATGAATAAAAGCTACTTTTCTTACATACAGTTAAAACATTTTAACTGAGTTCAACGTCCACATGAAAACAAATGACATGAAGAGATTAGAACACTTTCAACAAAGCAGTTGTTTCAGTATATCCAGATTTGTTTTGGATAAGACACTTGTACTCTCCGGCATCCTTTGGGTGACATTTGTGATTATTAAATTAAAATGTCCAGATGCTTTCTCTTGGATCATGTACGAGTGTCTTTCACTGGATCGCCATCTTTGTACCATTCAGCGGTGGGATGTGGTTTACCATTCACTAAACACTGGAGGACCACTGGAGTTCCTACTGCTGCGGTGACGTTTGTCAAAGCGAATAATGCATTTTGGTGGAGTTTCAGTCATTTGGAAACCTGAAACTACCGATTCTGATGACTTTCCTTTGAATTCTATTTTATCATCTTTGCCGGGCTCTGCGAAAACGCCAAAGTTGATACTGACATATTTCTGTCCCTGCTTGCTAATCTCATTGTCCGTCATGGCTACAAGTCTAACAGCCTTTTGTGATTCATCAGCTTCCTGCTCAAATTCAAATTCCAGCTCTATTTCTGATGCTTGCTCACCGTCAAACTGATGCCCAACAACCAAGTCAAACTTTTGAGGCTGAACTTTAGCACTACCAAGAGACACAGCTGTCAATTCTCTCCCTCTTGTTTTTCCTAGAAAGCTTTTAGGATTCAACACAAGAAGAGATGCCCTGCAAAGAGTTTCCCCAACCACATTGATGGCCCGGCAGGTGTATTTTCCACTATCATGAGCGCTGACGTTCCTGATCTTAAGGAAATGATTGTCTCCATCAGATGAGTGCAAGTATTTCTTGTTATCGTGAGGGATCTTTTTGTTACCATTAAACCATGATACTATGGGTGAGGGAATTCCCATCAGAGAACACTCAAACATTACAGTTGTATTCTCAGGGGTTTCTATATCACAAATTGGGTTGATGAAGCGAGGCGGCATTTCTGTAACCTCAAAAGCTATTTTCAAATCATCCCTTTCCAGCGTTACAAAGTCAACTCCACTCTCCTCGTACATACTCGGAAGAACATCGAGTGATATTATCATACTTTTATTGTCAGCTGTGTATTCTGGGATGGTAATTATCTTCACCTGTCTCTCAAACTCTTTAACCTCGTTTTCATCTAACTCCACCTCCAATAGAATCTCCTGAGGGGAGCAAGACCTCGATGAGTCATTGTCTTCCTCAACATCAAACTCCATCACATGCTGATGGGTGACTGACGGTGGTGGGGGCATATATCTGGTCTCATTGGATATAACTACAACTAGTGCAACGCTTTTTGCCTCCCCTACATAGTTAACAGCTTCGCAAATATATTCACCTTGATCAGCTTTCGTAATGTTCGAAATAACAAGCGAGATATTGTCGCCATCTCTGTCCATTGTAATCCTTTCATCTGCAACAAATTGGGTTTTGTTTCTAAACCACTTCACTTCAGGTGAAGGCAACCCAAACAACTCAGCATAAAACGATAACGAATCATGTTCAAAAACTCTCCTTTTGGTGAGAGGTTTGAGGAAAGCCGGAGGGATTCCCTGGACTTTTTCCTGTAGTCCTCCAAGGCCAAGGGCACGCTCTGAGAGGAAACGTCCTTCATCTAATCTAAATGCAGGGGGTGTTGTCTCAATGCCCTCATCATCGGGTGACCTCAAGAACTTAGCAGGAGAAAATAACCTCTCACTGGAGTCAGTGGATGGTCTTTTACGTTCAAGAGGAGAGAAGGCATACTCATTAGGGGTCAAATAACCTGAAGGAGTTTCAGTTTCAGGAGTGTGGAAAGATTCTGGAGTTTTAGGAGATGCATAATTTCATTTGAAGAATCTGGAGTATAGAACCGCCGATTTCTGTTAATTCCTCACTAAATGTGCTACCACACTCTATGGACATATCTGACTCTGGTGATAAGGGTCTGCCCCATTCAGTTGGTGGGTGGTAGTAGTCATAAACAGTACTGAAGGTCACTACCTCCTCCTCAAATGAGGTCACACCTGAAGCACCTTCACTGACAGCCGCATTTTTAGATCAGCACTGTCCGGTTTAGCCTCTGCTTGATGTTGTGAACCTTGTGCAGCAAGATAATCTGTACACCCATCTCCTTTGTACTTGATGCTAATGGATTTTGAAATCACTGAAGGCTCACCACTCTCAGCAACAGCATGTTTCTCGTTTTCCTCTGCTGTTTCTTCACTAACAATTTCACTATGTGCCCCAGTAACACTGGCAAATGCACTATCCTTTGAGAGTTCAGATAGAGACATTTTTTCATTAATATCAGTCATGTCATTGCCAACAGAAGACTGAGTGTCCAATCTCTGAATTTCTGGAGCTGCAAATGAGCCAGATAATCTTTAGCTTTACAGACTCATCACAGACTGACGCTGAAACATCCTCTGGGGTCACTGACACTGGGACTTTCTCACAAAGACTGTCCTCTTTCATATTTTGATCTATTACATGAGGTCCCATACTTTCTGTTGAATGGCTAGCCTTTACTGCCTTAACTGCCTCCAGGTCTGACAAGCTTTGGTGACACCTGCACCTCTGTTATACTTGAGAGGGAACACTGTGTTTTAAGTGACTGTAGGTGTCAATTATGCCTACTTCCCCAACAGTTTCTCCTGAAATCATACAGATTTCATTGTCTTCCACCAGAGTATCAGACATGGTCTGGACACCCTCTGGGGCACATTTGGGGGAGACTGATTTCACTTTGGTTGAAATCTGTGCACCACCTAGTAACACAACCTCTGGCCCACTTTTGGCTGAAATTAACTTTGCTCTCAGAATCTGTGTATCACTACCTTCTACTAACATTGTGTCTTGTTTGGACTGCAGTGGAGTTCTTTCCACAACATTAGTTGCCAATGGCTTATCATCATGATCAAGATGGATTGCAACTTCTGGAATATCCTCCTCAGGGAAATACAACTCTGTGGACTTTTTCACTTCATCAACAGAAGTGGTATCTAACAATTCAGGTGCCTCTGACAACGCAGGTGCCTCAAATGCCTGCTTAATTTGTGACACTTTGACTAGCGCAGCAGATGATTGCAGACCACACCCAGTAATAGTAGGTGCTTCTTTTGAAACACTTTGTTTTGGTTTGGATATGTTTGAAACATACTCTTTAGGGCTGTGGGAACCTATAGAGTTGTCCAGCTCCTGCATTAATGCCTGATCAGTAATATCACTAGTATTATGGCTGAGAGGGGAATGCCTCAAATCTTCAGAAAATCTGGATAGTATATGCTGTTCGCTCTCACTTGCCATGTCTGCTTCTGATCTAGATAATTTTGAAACATTATCCTTAGGGCTGTGGGAACCTACAGATTTGTCCAAAGTCTGCATCAATGTCGGGTCATAAATATGCACAGTATCACTCAAAGGGGACTGCCTCAAATCTTCAGAATGTCCAGATAGTATATGTTGTTTGCATTCACCAGCCATGGTTGCTTCTATCTCAGAAGATCTAGCAATAGCCACAGCAGATTGGAAGTTCTTATGTGTCCTGCTTTCAACCTTTCCGGTTTGGCCTTCTGAAGAACTTATCTTCTCAGATTCACTGATTACCTGCGCGTGCATCATAGCAGAATGTGAATTTGTGTTTCATAGGATGGGAACTGCCATCGTCCTCAGACATTTCTGCGTCTTTTCCAATCATTTCGAATGGGACTGGTGTTGGAGCAGTGATCCTGATCTCAACAGGAGAACAATAATATTGTGAAGTATCTGAAGCACGAGGCCTGTGTAAGACAGCCTGAGGCACCTGTAGTAGAGATTTCTCATCCATTTCAACACCCTTGTACGATTCAAGTTCATCGTCAATGATTTGGTCAAGATCTTCTTCACTCATTTCATACTCTGTTGTCACTTTCACTTTATACGAGGCCACTGGTGATGGCAATTTTCTTAATTGCTTACTTTCAGTAACTTCTAGTGTGGCAGAGGAGGTTGACTTTCGAATGTATTAGTTATAACACAACTAAATGTCCCTTCATGGTATGTAGTGGGATAGTAGATGGTTAGCGTAGTTTCATTCAATTTGGTGAGAACATCAAAATCTGGATTTTGACCGATTGGTTGGTCATCTTTGAACCAAGTGACAATTGGTTGAGGGTCTCCCCGAAAATGACATTTAAAGTCTGTCATCTCTCCCCTCTTTACTTTCAATGATGAGATTTCTCTCACAAAGATAGGTACAGACGTTTTTGGTGAAGTCTTATCAACTTCTTTTGTCCTCTGAGGCATGTCCATGTTGTGAAGGTTTTCTTTTGAGCTGGATTGTTTGCCATCTTTTGATAGCATTTGTCTGTGTCCTTCTTTCCTCTCTGCGGTCCTCATAGCCACTTTTTCATTGTGTCTCAAGTCAGATTCCCAATTGGAAGGCCTATCTGCACCAACTTCAGCTTGAGAGCCATGCTGACCAATGTGATGTTCTCTCAAAGGTGAACAGCATCTCCCAGATGAGTGTTCTCTACCAGGTTCTTTCACAGGTGATTGACATCTGTCATATGAGCGTTCTCTGCCAGGGGAGGGCTCTCTACCAGGTGAGGTTTCTCTAACTGGTGAGGACCCTCTCACAGGTGAGTGAGACCCAAGTGACATTTTATGAAACTTCTCAATATGATGAGAAACAGGTTCATAAGAAGGATCTTCATTGGCATCATCTCCCCTGACATCAGTTCTCCTATGATGGGGTTGTGAAAGTTCAGCCATAGCCCAATCCTCTTGAGAGACATGCTCACCAATCAGATGTTGTCTCATTGGTGAAGATTCGTTCACAGGAGAGTGCTCTTTCACAGGCGAGGACCCAAGAGACATTGTATGAGACTTCTCATTCTGATGAGAGACTGGTTCAAAAGAGGAACTTTCATACTGACCAATGTGATGTTGTCTCATAAGTGAGGGTTCTTTCACAGGTGAGCATTCTTTCCCAGGTTCATTAGAGGAACCTTCCTGAGGCCCATTGGCGTCACTTTTCTTTGGGTGTTGTGAATGTTCAGCCAAAGCCCAGTTGGACTCTAATTCAACAGCTTCTTCTTGTTCGGTGAGAACGTCTTCTTGCCATTTTAAGATGCGCTGAGCCAAAGCTTCCTCTTCGCTCACAAAATACTCACTTTCTGTCTGCAGCCTTGTTTCATCTACAATGGTTTGTAGAGGAGGGGGCCATTGGAAACTTTCATCTCTGAAATCATGATGGACATCCTTACTCAGGGACTTTTCCTTTGCCGTCCTTTCTGGCGAAGATCTTCTTCTTTCATCTCTGTTGTCATGAGGGCATGCTCACTCAGAAACCTTTCCTTTGTTGGCTTTTCTGGAGAAGGCCTTCGTGGACCTTCATGGGCTCTAGCATCACAGAGAAGCATTTCCTTTGTTGTCTTTTCTGGAGAAGACTTTCTTCTTACATCACTGTATTCATGAGGGGGATCCTCAGTAAGGAACTTTTCATTTGTAGTTTTTTCTGGTGAAGACCTGTCATATCTGTATTCAGGAGGGATATCATTCTCAGTAAGGACATGTTCCTTTACAGTCTTTTCTTGTGAGGACCTTCTCTCATCTCTGAAACCATGAGGAACATCCTCAGTCAGGAACTTTTCATAGTCTGTCTTTTTCTGGGAATGCTTTCTTCTTCTCGTTGAATCTGCCTCCAGAGTGAGCAGTTGATCCAAGAGTAATGCCTCCAGCAGCCATTTTTGACTCAGCCCCTTTTCTAGCAATATATGGTGAGTACTCTGCACCAACCCAATCAGAATCCAAGTCAACAGCTATCTCCTGCTCAGTCAAGACATCTTGATGCCATTTAATGATTCGATGTGCCAGAGCCTCTTCCTCACTCCCCAACGTTTTACTTTTGTGGGTATTTTCCTGGGATAAAAGACACTGCTCTTCTTGTGTTTTCTTCTCACTGGCACGCCTTTCTTTTGGGGAAAGGGACAAATTCTGTTCAGGTTCACTCTTCAATCCATAAATATTTTCCTGGGATAAATGGTGCTCTTCTCCTGTTTTCTTCTCACTGACACTCTCCTCTTTGGTTTGGGAAAGGGACGCATTCTGTTCAGTTCCACTCTTTAATCCATACAAATTTTCCCGGGTTAAGCAGACCTTTTCCATGGATAGATGATGCTCTTCCCAAGATTTCTCCTCACTGATACTGACAGTTTTTGTGTCTGTTTTTCTCTCTACCTCCTCACCATATAATATTTCGGATTGAGTGTATGGCAAATCCCTTGCCTTTGAATGGTCTGTTTCATGCTTAAACTGTTCCTCTTGGTCCATCTGCATTCCTTTTTGCCATTTTCTAATCCATAAAGCTAAGTTTATCTTCACATTCACTCTCAATGTTCTCATAACGGATTTCTGCAAAGCTGGGTTGTTTTTCAAATTGTTCTTCAGTGCTCTTCACAGTATCCTCCTGTGTATTAGTCGTCTTACTGGAAAATATTTCCTTCAGTGGTTTGTTTGAGCTGGTTCTGGAAAATGTATCCTTTGCAGCAGTGTTTAGAGATCTCCTTGTTTCAGAACAAGCTAAGACAAATGGCCCCTCCATCTTTCTCTTCAAGTCTTCAGACTTCTTTCCTAAATAGTCCTCACCTTGATTTCCTATGTAGTGTGCACCTTCATTTTCTAAATCCTTACCCATCTTATGTTCGAATCCTAACTCATGTTGAGGTTCCCCGGGAATAAGGACCGTTTTATCCATATGTGCTTCAGAGACTCCTTCATCAAAGTATTTTTCATTTCCTGTCGCTGGTAGATCACCTTTTAACATTTGAATGGCCCTAGTTCGAGACTGAGGTTCAAATGAATGTCTCACATGGGGCTGTGTTGAAATTCTGTCATATCTACCATAGAATTGAGCAGACACTTTATCGTTTCTAACATTTCTTTCAAAAGGTTGAGCATGCTGCAAGTCTCCAGGTAAGGAGGCAGGCTTCTTGACCCTTAATCGATCAACATAATCTGCATAGCTGGTTTCACTCGCATTTGACTCCAAGTCAAACTCTGATGATGACATCGTGGACATAGAGAGCCTCTTTTTCGTTTGACTGCATTTTGTAACAGGCCAAGCTTGGCTTTTACCTCTCCATGGAGGCTTTCTGTGTCACTGAATCTATCACTGCACCTGTCACTGAACTTGTCACTGAATCTGCCAGTGTGTCTGTCACAGTAGATATCACTGTATCTGTCGTTAAACCTTTCAGACCTACTAACCCTTTTTCCACCAAATATAGAAGGTGGAGAGAGGGCTCGTTCAGATGCTGTTTCATTCAGATTAGTTTCTTTATCTTTCCCTCTTGTTGGTGATGAACTTCTGAAGTACAAGGTGTGAACCGGTGCATCCTTAGATCTGGATCTGCCGCTAAATTTGAACTTTTGATCAAATGGAGACCCAACACATCTCAGGTTAACCCTGAATTTTCTCTCCTTTTTTTGACCAAACATTGAGTCTAGACTTCCGTGAAGTCTAGATGACCGTCTAATGTGGCTTAGATAATTGCCTTCTTGTTCTTCCCTCATTGACACCAGAAGTGATGATATGGACTCTGCAGACCCTTCTGTGTTAATAACCATTACTTTGTAACTGCCGGAGTCTTTGTCTTTTATACTATCAATGACTAAACTAGTTTCATGCATGTGCAAAGTGCTCTCTGTACGTATTCTCTGACGGCGTTCTTTCTGAATCTGTTTATTGTTATGAAACCATATTATGGTTGGGGTTGGGAAAGCTACCAATCTGCATTTAAACACAGCAGGCTCCCCCTCTAAAACATTCTGGAACTTCAGCTTTTTTGTAAAAGATGGCTTGATGGATGAATTGTTGGCTTGATCCAATTCTTCCTTCATGTCTGAAAAGGCTCCGCGCATCTGCCGTCTGTTCTCCCGAAACGCAGTCCTTTTATTATAAAACAACTCTGAAAAAGAAAAGAAAAAACCTTTCAATAAAATGTGTTAAAAAAATAGACCATTTTCAAATTTTTGAAATGAATATTATTGAAAATATTAATTACATGCAGCAAGTCACAAAGCCATAAAAAACTATTTCACTCACCATATTTGTTCGAATAAGCATAAGACTTGATTCTTTTTTAAAGAGTCTGACACGAAAATTGCTGGATGTTTTGTTCCTTCTTCTGTGGACATTTCTTCAGAACATAGATTTCTTAAAAGCATATTGCAAAATAAGCGGGTTTGGTGTTTTTAAGTAGGTTTGCTTTCGCTAACTTAGTGTGTGATTTATCTAAATATTCCTTACCTGACTTGCAGAGAGATGAATAAACGCCCTTTCTAATCCTTTAAATGAGGGAAAATTATTCAAAAACATTTAATGAGAACCATGCCTCTCAAATTATACAAATAAGTACAACTTGTAAGAGCAGCTCTAGAATTGTATGAGAAGGCGTTTATTCGAACTAATATAGTTTACAGCTATAATCATGTTATTTAAAAAGCAAACAACAATTAAATCACATACCACTTTCTGCAAGCCAGTCTAAGAAATAATTGCAGGAGGAAGGAGAGTTCCAGATGCAAGACACTTTTAAGAAGCAATTAAAAGATGTGGGTATTTCCATATCTTTTAAAGGATAGTTTCCTGTGGTCTGTAAACTTTAAAAGATACACATCCTGCACCTTTTTGGGGAACCATTACAATACTGTATGAACCCTCATGTGTAAAGGATAAGATTGATAGATGCCCACATTTTTTTCTCCAAAACATCTAAAAGCAAGCAGTTTTCATCAGTGCCTGCTATACAATAACCAATAACATAATACAAGGACCGAACATTATGTGGATATTGAAGAATACATAAGATGAACACTTTTCCAAAAACATTTTGTCTGCTTGCATGCAGTGTGAACATTCAAAAATCACTTATCAATATGCTCAGGTTCATGTCATTCAAGTAAGGGATTGATGAAGTACATTTCAGTAAAAAAGAGTAAATGAGTCTTACCTTTGACTTCTTGCTCAATGGTTGCTTCAATCTCTTCTTTCATATTGGTTACTGTAAAGGAAATTAAGAGTTGCTGTCAGCTAAGACAGTAATCTAAGATGATGATGGGTACCAATTCCCTTCCATTTTGGCTTCATTTCATCCTCTGTACGTGAGAGCCTAGTTTAAAACTTAAAGAAAAAGATACTGAACTGATCCATCTATACATTTTGAGAATGCTCATTTCAAGGAGCAATATTGTACTTAATGGTTAACTCAGAAGTAATTTCCTTGAAGTGACATCCTGCTGGACAAAGATTATGCTAACTATTTTAACTCAAACTCTGTCACTGATTACAATCATTTGAACATGTTTCCACTTTGATGGTACAAACAAACAAAGCAGTTTGACAGCTGTATTCAACTCCAGATAGTTTAGGCTACAACATGCACAGTCCACAGAGCTATCGCTGAGAGGGGTTTCACAACCAAGGACAGCAAGGAGCGAGAAAGAGGAATGACAGAAGGAAAATGTACTACCTACTCAAGCTGCAAGGAGAGCAAAGAGTGACAGAAAGAATGAAAAGAAGGAAATGTGTTCTACTGAAGCATCTAGGTATTAGAACTAAAGAAGGCACTAACACATTTATGCTATTCTATTTTAAATTGTGAGGTATAAATTGTGAGGTTAGTAAACAAAAATATGTGAAAAATAGGTTTCTTTCAAGAAGAAGCAAGTCGTTTGGATAGTTTAAGGTGTTGGTGGAGAAAGGAAATTCGTGCAATGTAATAGATAATTACACTGTGTGGTAAAATCACTGGCTAATTCAAGGTAAATAACAAGTTACCTTCTTCTTTGGTTACTGCAAGGGCTGCTGTGCACACCGCCTCTCCAGAATTATTGTTTGCTTTGCAAGTGTATTGTCCAGCATGCTCAGAGAAAGCAGCAACTATAATTAGTGTGGTGGTGTTTGTCATCTCATCAGAATGAAAGACAATATCTTTAGTAGGCTTAATTGGTTGCTGGTTATGATACCAGCTAATCTCTGGATTTGGCATGCTGGATACACAAGCATGAAACCTGGCCACTTCACCATGCTGAACCACGCAGCTTTCTATTGGGTGAATAAAAGCAGGCCTTTGGGCAGTTTGCTCCTTCTTTACACTTGACAAGCTTGTTGAAATACTGGATGAGACATGCCTTTGAGAATCGGATGTAATATCCATAATTAGTTTTTGCCCTGAAAGGAAGCATGTTCAATGAATTGAGTATTAGCATTTTTATGGAATGGACACAGATACACATATCCATGTTGTATATTTCTAGTGAAAGAAAAAAAAAGTACATCTTAATTTAAGAGGATACTGCATAATCATATTATATATTGAATATACACTGTATTTCTAGTGAAAATACGTATTGTTTGACTACTTGTGCCCAACCTACGCATTCTAGGCTTACATCGAAACAACATCAAAATAACTCAATAGGAAACCAGGTGGTTACAGAAAGTTATGCAAACTCACCATTAAGTTTCAAATGTGCAGAGCATGTGACCATTCCTGCTGGGTTTCTGGCAACACAGGTGTATTCCCCCTCAAGCTCAGAGTACACACTGGTGATCTCCAGCTGGCAGGTGTCATCAAATGTAAACATCTTAAAGAAGTCTGACTGCTTAATTTCTTTCTCACCACGGAACCAGGACATCTTCAGAGCTACGAATGTAGAAGAGAGGATTAAATTAGATTAAAACTTTTTTATTATCAAAATGTTATTATTTATTAATAATAATTGTGAGCAAATAATTGTGAGCAAATAATATACATACAAACTGAATTAAAAGTATATTATTCTTGAAAATTACTGTCTGACAAATTTGCTCTGTCTGATGAATGTCTATGACTGAAACATCAAGGTATGTTTTTAACTATGGATTTATAATAAACTGATTTTTATAATCTAGAGGGTCTCATGCCTCACCTTCTAATGCAACAAGGACAATAACACATAATAAAATATATACTTGTAATTACAACTATTACAATTATGAATTAAATTCCAGAAATTCACTAAATTACATTTAATTTCAACTCAAATCCTAAACATATGTAATGTGCAAAATACCTTCTCCAGAAACTTTGCACTGGAATCTGGCTGACTCTCCCTCAGTGGTTGAGGTGTTGCTGATTGGTGAGACAATGGTAGGTGGGGACAGAGGAGCTCCAGTTTCAGGAGAAACTACTTCTGAGACTGAAATAAAAACAAATTAGCAAACCATTCCAGTTCTTTATTTATGAGGTAATATCTTCTGCGACTAAACAAACACATCATGGGAATCTTGCCCTCATCAAAACGTTGATACGATAACATAATCATATAGGAATGCATGACATTTGTATGAATGGTCTACCTTTACAACTTGCTTTTGACAACAAATGGTCTTCTGTTATGTCATAATAGTTACCTTCGACATTCAGTGCAGCTGAACTGGTGGCAACACCACCCTCATTCTTGGCTTCACAGTTGTAGACCGCTGCGTCCTCTGGGAACACTTCAATGAGCAGCAGACAGTGCTCATTCCCATCACGCAGGAACTTGCACTTGAAGCCAGGAGAGAGAGCCTGGGAGTTCTTGTACCAGAACACCTGGGGCTGGGGGACACCAGTCACTTCCACAGAGAAGCGAGCAGGTTTGCCGGACTCCACAGACAGGGGCTGCATGTGGTTAATGATCTGAGGTGGCTGAGGGACTAAATGAAAATGAAAACAATTATTACAAATACATTTAATGAAGAAAGATGGAAGACTGAGGAATACATCTTTGTCATCATCACTTTGATTCCAGCTGTTAAAAAATGTCATGCTGTATCTATCCAGTCCATACTTACTATGCTTCTACTCTGGTAGGAGGGCACTGTTATGCCCTCTACAGGCAATGACATGTAACTGCAAAGTTACTTCGGTAAAGGTATATCATGAAGTTTGACTTACTGTTGACATGAAGTGTCACCACCCTCCTGTTCCTGCCAGCGATGAAGGTGTATTCTCCTGCATCACTTCTGTAGGTCTCAGAGATGGTCAGACGATGGAGCTTTCTAATACATGCATAGCTGAACCTCTGGTCAACGGAAAACTGGAGCTCAATGCCGTTCCTCAGCCAGCGACCTTCAATGTCATCCTCATTGACTTCAAACTCGAACGTTGTTCTTTGTTTCTCAACAACCTAGAAATTAATAATCATATCAATAATGTTAAAATGGATAAGAAAAAGTTAGCTTTTCTTTCTGTATATAAAAATGTGCCATATTTATATTCACCGTCATTTTCTTCTCAGCAGGTTCTGTAATGCAGACATCTTTTCCCTCCACAGTGAGATGAGCCTTTGACATGCTTGCACCAGCGATTACAGAGTACCCTCCGGCATCAGACATGCGGACTGACTGTATCATTAGACGGTGCAGGAATTCCTCAGTGGATACAGTGTATCTGTCAAGGCATTTAGAAATAACAGGATACAAATTAATAGTTAAGATTCGATTGAAGCAATTGTACACCAGAGGAGTGCTAAACTACTTTTAACACGGATGTGCTGAGTTCATAAGTACGAGGCGGATTCAAATACCGTAGATCAGCACAACCTCGAGTGTACAATTGCCTTTCTACAATGGGTTACCAATGAAATAAAAAAACGGTATTTTTAATAAATGTATTCATAGGCTACTATTTCATCCCTCAACAGAAATATAGGCCTAGTCCTGACACATCTATGGTTGCTGTTATGTCGTTCGTTCTAAATGTTCTGTTGCCAGAGAGTATTTGTGTTCTATATCTATGTACGTGACGCATTCGTTAGTTCTAAATGTTCTGTTGCCATACTGGTTGGCAACGTTATTATCCCTTGCTTGCTAGCTAGTCAATTACGGCTAACACAATCACGTCAAACCGCGCAGCTAGAATAACAGCAAATTAGCTGCATTTCGTTTGACCTGTTTTTCATTTATTTGTATATATCCATACAAATTATGCTGATTCTGGCTGAGAAAAGATGTCAGTCTCCTGACATATTAATTGTCAATTGAGAGAGGAGATCGAATATCAATATTGAAACTATGTCGAGAGAGAAACAGCAACGTTTGTACAACCCCCTGTAAAATATGCCTTTTACAGTGGAGATCAAGTTAATGAATTCTCTGGCTGAGCTGATGAGGCTGTGAATGAGCAGGGATTTCTCAGATTAACAGAAAACAAGATTTCCATTTTTGTGTCATAGACTTACCCATGCTAAACACTTTTTAGTATGGCTTAGAACACGTCTCAACCAATCACAATGCTTGTTTTGACCAACCCATTACTATCTTCACCTGGTCTAATATTCCTGGTAATAAGACATACCTTTCGGAAATTTCCAGTTCCTGTCCATCTTTCATCCACGTCACCTGAACATTAGGCTCAGAAATCTCACATTCAAAAGTGGCCCTCTTCTTCTCTGTGATCTTGATATCTTTGATATGCTTGGTGAATTCAATAATGCGAGCTAAAACACAAAGAGGGCACAGAAATAACACCTACGTTAGTGAAATATCAAGGAAAACCTTGTTTTAGAAAATTGAAGAAAAATAAGAACATACCATCAACATAAAGCTTTGCTGATGACGCAGCAGAACCAGCCACAAACTTGTACTCTGCACCATCACCAAAATTAACATTTCGGATGGTGAGAGAGTGAGTGAGCTGTTTGGTGCGGATCTGGCATCTGTCAGTGGAGCGAATCTCAACACCATTCTTGAGCCAATTGTAGGTGATACCCTCATAGTTGACATTCACTTCAAATGTGATGGTGTCTTTCTCCTGTGCATTGAGGTCTTTCAACATGTTGGTGATCAAAATGGCTAAGGAAATAAGAAAAATGTTACGATCAATACTGACAGTATGATTGGGGATTACTTCCTTGATAATGAGGAGTGAACTTACCATTGATGGTCAAAGTGGCAGAGACTCTGTCATTTCCACAGACAAAGGTGTATTCTGCAGAGTCTTCACTGCCAGTGTTCATGATCTTGAGCTGGTGAAGTTTGCCCTGCACCACAATCCTGAACTTTTCACTCATTTCTATCTCCACTCCATTCTTCAGCCAGGTGGACGGGACATTGAAATGTGACACTTCGCATTCAAAAGTGGCCACCTGGGTCTCTGGGACTTCAATGTTCTTGATGGGTTTTGTGACACGCAGAGCTGGAAAAATCACATTAAATCAACATTTACATAAAAGGTATCAATTGAGTATTCAGCGATCATATACCCAGTACTCTAGTCTATTCATCACAAATGCAATACCGACCTTCAACATATAAAGATGCACTGCATTGCAGGTTTCCAACTACAGCAGTGTACTCTCCATGGTTGTTAGTCTTCACATTCTGGATGATCAGCTTGTGAGCTTTTCTCTCAGACAGCATTTTGATGTTTTCACTTGGTTTAAGCTCAACGTTATTGAACATCCATTTGATAGGGATGTCATCATGAGACAGGCTCAGCTCAAAAGAGGCAGTGGCATCCAATAGGGATGTCACATCTTTAGGCTTCTTAACAATCTTAATTGCTGAAAAAAAGAAAAAATTGACAAGAGTCAAAAACTTCAAACGGTAAGTAGAAACATCTCAAGTATAGATACATTTGAATACTTGATTGTATACATACATTTGTGACACTTCATATTTTAACTTACTCTCAACGTTCAATCTGGCATTAGCAGATAGTTTTCCAAATTTGAATCCATAAACTGATTCATCACATGTGTCGCAGTTCTTGATCTTCAAGGTGTGGACCATGCCATCAATTGTGATTTCATATTTCTCACTAGGTTGGATCTCTACACCATTCTTAATCCATTGTGAGTCCTTCACATTCTTGTGGCTGAGCTCGAGACTGAACTCTGCCTCCTGTGTCTCAGTGACAGTTTGGTTCTTCAGGGTTTTCTTTACCTTCACAGCTATGAAATCAAACATAAACATTACATAACAGCAGGCATATAGTAATCCTATAATAGTCATATATTAATGCCAGTTGAAAATAAACAAAACATTTCTGCTCAAAGGGTAACACCTACCCTCAACCCTTAGGATGGCTGTTGTCTTGGAGTTTGCAACCTGGTAAGTATATTCACCAATGTCCTGGGGTCTAGTTATAGTAATAACAAGACGTCTGACAGCTAAATTTTTCACATGTTTGACATTGTCACTGAAGTCCACAAGTTGTCCATCCTTCAGCCACTTGCCCTCAGCAGTTGGGTTGGCCACCTCACACTCCAGCTCAGCTGTCTGAGACTCAGCCACAGTCACGTCCTGGAGTGGTCTGTTTATGGCACCACCTGGGAACATGGAGACATGGTTTAGTTTAATTTAACAGGCTAAAAGTGAAAGTAGTAGTGAAAGGTGGAGTTATAATCATTAATATGATGGAAATAAGGAATTAAGGATGTTTTTAGTTTTTTGTGAACTCAGTGCAGTTCGCAGACTTTTTTGTGCAGTGTGAACACTCCAAAGGAACTCAGACCCCTCAAAAGAGCCCCTGAAGCGAACCGAACTGAGACCATCTCGAGAGGTTGTCTGAGTTCGGTTCACTTGAATTCCGCTGTCTGGTTCCATTTTTTAGGGCAATATGAACACAAATCTCCCCAGTTTAACTTGTCATTATTCCCGCACCACACACAGACTTACTGCAACACTGTTTCCCTTGCCATAACCCTCACATTAGTGCAACAAAATAGAGAAGATGATGATGTGCAGGTATTGATATTAATAAGCGATTAATATCTGTCCAAGATGGCGTAGCAGTCAGACGTCTGTTTGTCCAATATCTTTTTTCTTTGTATATATTTTTTTATCTCAATTTCCATCTACAAACTGAACATACTCTCCTGCAACCCGCCTCACCCAATGTGGTACGGATCTGCTATTTTTTACACTTTAGAACCGGAACCCCCATCAGAAGCTAGCCAGCTAACTAGCAACTACCTAGTAGTCAGTTAGCCATTGCTAGCGGTCATCACCGTTAACTCGGACATCAGCCAGCCTCAGCCCGGTCAATTCCTGCTAGTCTGCACAGCGTGATATCAACCCCAATCTCTACCACATCTCCA
Organism: Brachymystax lenok tsinlingensis; assembly: GCA_030435695.1. Taxonomy (NCBI): domain Eukaryota; kingdom Metazoa; phylum Chordata; class Actinopteri; order Salmoniformes; family Salmonidae; genus Brachymystax; species Brachymystax lenok. Next base: position 19,340,723 of record CM059785.1, read on the forward strand.
CATCTCCGGATTCCTACATAGCTCTGAACCTTTACACCGGATCATCGCAGCTAGCTGCTATCCGAGTGGCTACTCCTGGCTAACATCTCTGTTCCGAAGCAAGCACCAGTTAGCCTGGAGCTAGCCCCGAGCTAGGCCCATCTCCCGGCTAGCTGAAGAGGTCCATCAGCCAATTCTTGGGCTACAATAACTATTTTGACAATTGGCCTGGACCCTTTTACTGCCGACACGGAGCCTCGCCGATCCATCACAACTGGTCTGCCGACGTAACCGTCCGAGGGGGTTTCAACAGGCTCTTCTGTCGCGACATCCCCCGAAGGCCCTTATGCTAGCCTGCTAGCCCCGGCCCGCCAGCTGTCTGAATCGCCGTGTCTCCAGCTCACCTAGCTGCTCACTGGACCCTATGATCACTCAGCTACCCATGCCTCTCCCTAATGTCAATATGCCTTGTCTATTGCTGTTTTGGTTAGTGATTATTGTCTTATTTCACTGTAGAGCCTCCAGCCCTGCTCAATATGCCTTAGCTTTTAAATGCAAGTAAAACTATGTGCATGCTCTTCAACCGATTGCTGCCCGCACCCTCCTGCCCTACTAGCATCACTACTCTGGACGGTTCTGACTTATGTAGACAACTACAATGTGGACAACTACAAATACCTAGGTGTCTGGTTAGACTGTAAACTCTCCTTCCAGACTCACATTAAGCATCTCCAATCCAACATTTAATTGAGAATCGGTTTCCTATTTCGCAACAAAGCATCCTTCACTCATGCTGCCAAACATACCCTTGTAAAACTGACTATCCTACCGATCCTTGACTTCGGCAATGTCATTTACAAAATAGCCTTCAACACTCTACTCAGCAAATTGGATGTAGTCTATTGCAGTGCCATCCGTTTTGTCACAAAAGCCCTATATACTACCCACCACTGCGACCTGTATGCTCTCGTGGGCTGGCCCTCACTACATATTCGTCGCCTAACCCACTGGCTCCAGGTCATCTATAAGTTTATGCTAGGTAAAGCCCTGCCTTATATCAGCTCACTGGTCACCATAGCAACACCCACCCGTATATTTCACTGGTCACCCCCAAAGCCAACACTTCCTTTGGCCGCCTTTCCTTCCAGTTCTCTGCTGCCAATGACTGGAATGAATTGCAAAAATCACTGAAGCTGGAGTCTTGTATCTCCCTCTCTAACTTTAAGCATCAGCTGTCAGAGCAGCTTACCGATCACTGTACCTGTACACAGCCAATCTGTAAATAGCACGCCCAACTACCTCATCCCCATATTGTTACGTATACTCTTGCTCTTTTGCACCCCAGTATCTTTACTTGCACATCATCATCTGCACATCTATCATTCCAGTGTTAATGCTAAATTGTAATTATTTCACCTCCATGGCCTATTTATTGCCTTACCTCCCTACTCTTCTACATTTGCTCACACTGTACATAGATTTTTCTATTGTGTTATTGACTGTACGTTTGTTTATGTGTAGCTCTGTGTTGTTTGTGTTGCACTGCTTTGCTTTATCTTGGCCAGGTCGCAGTTGTAAATGAGAACTTGTTCTCAACTGGCCTACCTGGTTAAATAACGTTTTTTTTTTTTTTTTTTAAGCGATTATCAAGGAAGCACAGAATTTCCTAAATATGTGTGGTATTTTTAGTTACGATTATTTGCAATATGTGACCTATAGGCTAAGAGAGCTTCATAAACTGTTATTCTGCTGCTATTTATTATGTTATCAATAATATTTAAGTGGTAATAGTATCTTCTGATTACAATTATTATGTCTTATTTTTAACTAAATGCAATCTATTAGCTTCCAAAATGTATCTAGCTGTACGATAGCACATTCTGATGGAATGGCTTTTCCAGCACTTTGTAAAAACCCAGAGTGCATTGAGTGAATGTTGGAATGTTTTACTCCAGAGATCACTTTAAGTACTGAGATTGGTTCTTTTAAAAGGACTATATGTGAATACACCCAAATCCGTTTCAACTCAGCAGACAACTTTGAGTCAGTGCAGTTGAAATCAATGAATCTTTTCAGGAGGAGTTCATGTACAATATCATGAAGACGTTAAACATACCTGACACAGTAATCTTAGCACTGGATGTCTGTTCACCAGCAGCGAATGTGTATTGCCCCTCTTCATCCTTCATGGTGTTAATGACAGTCAGGCTGTAATTCTTGCCCTTGGCCTCAATCGTGTGCTTTGGACCAGCTTTGAGTTCTTGTTTCTTGAATGTCCACACAGCGGCAATGTCAGGGTGGGAAACCTCGACTTTAAATGTTATATTCTGGGTCTCTGTGCAAACTTGATCCTCCATATGCTTCACGATATGAATTTCTGTAAAATAACAAAATAAGTTGAATAGGGTCTGTATAAATGGGGTCTGAATGAACTTGCAACACACACAGTAAAAAAAAACATACTTTCAATAGTCAGTTTACAGCTAGAGGCAGCTTTGCCAACACATAGCTTGTAGGTTCCTTCATCAGTGGCAAAGGTCCTGTGGAATACCAGGCGCTGTTTGGATCCCTTTGCAAGCATCTGGATTCTCTCGCTGGGCATCACAAGCTTGTCATTGTGTAACCATTTCACAGAGGTAACATCAGCAGCAGAGATTGTAGCCTCAATAACAGCCTTGGTGCCCTCAACTGCGGTAACATCAGTGAGTGGGCTCAAAATTTCAACCGCTGTAAAACAGGGAACAAATATAATTTTAAAAACCTGATGATTCACAATATAATTATACCAATATGAATATAGTCAAACTGATAAAAGTTGCTTACTTTGAATGTTCAACTTCCCAGAGGTTGCGATATCCTGAGCTGGGACAAAGAAGGAGTATGTTGCAGCATCATCTCTGCTCACATTTTCAACAAGCAGCTTGTGGACCAGTTTGTCGATAACAATGTGGATGCGATCTGTAGCGGAGATTGCTTGGCCATTCTTCATCCATGTTCCCTCAACGTTTTCCTGAGAGAATCGCACTTCTAATTGAGCAATGTCACCCTCGCAGATTGTCAGGTCAGTGAGGGGTTGCATCAGTGTCACAGGGCGCACTGAAGGAAAAGACATTGACATTGTTACGCTGTTCATCCCACCTTTTCAACAGTAATGGTTGTCTTGAGAATAAGAGAAGAAGCTAACCACACTAATAACAAAGTCACAACTCACGTTTCATCTTCAGGGAAGCACTGGTCTGCATATCGTCAATTTTGAATGTATATTTTCCCTGATCATCTTTCTTGATGTCTTTGACAGACAAGGCATGGCATCCACGATGGGAGGAGGTAACATATTTGCTGCTGGCAGTGATTTCCTTGTCATTGAAGTACCATGTACCTTCAGCATCCTCTCGAGATAATTCAACCTCAAACTCCCCAGAGTAGGTCTCAGGCACTTCAATGTTCTCCAGCCTCTTCACAATTGACAGTGAAGCACCTGCACAATAAGAACATTTTAAGTTAAACTCTTTCAGAGTTACTGTTCTATAATTAACGTATTCCAACTTCACTATTTTCACAGTTGAAAATAACTGTTGAAGTCCGTGAAAGTGATATAGTATAGTACGAAAAACTGCCAACCTTCCACATTGAGTCTGGCAGTGGTCCTGATGAGGTCATCTTCAATAACAGCACAACTGTATTCTGCATCGTCCTTCATGTTGATAATCAGTACAGAAAGGAAATGAACCTTTCTGTCGGAGTGCATCCTGTATTTGTCTCCAGAGAAAATCTCTGCATTATTCTTCAGCCATTTTACTTTGACAAAAGGCTCACTGGTCTCACACTCAAAGGTCACCATGGTGTCCTTCTCTTTAGCTTCCACATCCTCTAGTTGTTGAACAAAGGTAATAACTGTCATGGTTAAAGTAAAAAAAAAGGAAAGACACATTTAATATGATTTTTTTAAGGTAGACAGAACAGTTTTCTATTTTTCTTTATGCAAAATTACATACAACTTTTAACTATTTGTAGAATACTAGCTTCATATGCATTGAAATAGATACTTTACCTTGCACCAGCAGGAATGCCTGGCTTGAAATCTCTCCAGCAATGTTCATGGCTTTTACCATGATGCTAGCAGAGTCTTCTGCTGTGACATCTCTGATCACTAATTCACATACGTGGTCATCAGGCCAGAACCAGTAAATACGATCTGTCTTCTCCAGCAGGATTCCATTCTTGAACCACTGGCACTCAGGTTCCGGTTTGCCAACAACTCTGACTCTGAAGCGAACTTCCTCGGTCTGAGACACGGTCTGGCTTGCAATGCGTTCTAAGATCTTTGGAGCTTCCATGCTGGGAGAGAGCTGTACTTTCTCTGGTTTGATTGTGGGGATGGTGAGTTTTCCCTCTTCCAAGTCTTTCTTCTTCTTAGCCTCAGACAACAGTTTCTGATGGTGAAGCAGTTCTTCCTTCCTCTTCCTAAGCATATCCTCATAGGACTCATCTTTTCTTCTGGACTTGAGCTCCACAGCAGTGATGGCTTCATAATAACCTTCCTCTGTCCTACGCTTAAATTTGCTCTTCAACTCATCTGTCTCCTCTGTGGACTTCTCATGAATGACTCTTTCAGTCTTCCTCAGTTTGACAACTTCCTTTGGCTGGGCATCAGCAGGTCTATCAACCTTCACAACTTCAAAGCTAACTCTTCCATGTTCAGTGTCATGTGCCTTTGGTTCAGGAACGCGCCGTAGAATAGATCTGAAGTCCTCTTTCTGTGTGATCTCTATCTTCACCATATGCTCAGCTGTGCCCTCAGGGTTCTCTGCTACCACTTTGACATCTCCTGCATCATATAACTTGATATCGATAATCTCAAGATAGTAAATGCCATCATAGCGAAGTCTCATTCTCTTGCTCTTGCGAATGAGCTGCCCATTGAGGTACCAGTTGACCTTAGGTGTAGGATAACCAATCACTCTGCAACGGAATCTTGCAATTTCACCTTCCAGCACTCTTGCTGGCTCGGGAAGAAGGACAATTTCAGGCTTTGACTTCTCTGAATACTCATCTACAGTGACTCCAGAAGGACCTCTTTCGTGAGCCATGCGCTCCATCTCATCAATTCTGTATATTTCCCTCCTGCCCTCGGGTAACTGAGTCTCCTCAACAAGGCTCTTCTCATCCTTTACAATGAGTGTAGCGGAGGTCTGGTCAACTCCAAATTTGTTAGTGGCTCTGCAAGTGATAACACCACTGTCTCTGGCATAGGCAACTTCAAAGTCAAGACTACAGTAGCCAAATTCATTAACCATGCGCAATCTGTTAGCAGCTGCCAGGGGTTTGCCATCAAGCAACCACTCAACCACCATATTAGGATCACCAATAGGGGTCAGTCTGCATTCAAAGTGGACAGCACCAGAATGCTTCAGCCTGACGGAAGTCAGCTTCTTCTTGAACTGTGGTTTCTGCTGCTTGACCTTGTCATATAGGTCAGCCTCCTCCCACTGCTCTTGACCATAACGGAGATGCAGGGATTCCAACTCTGGAGCTGCAATTTCCTTGGCCTTGTAGGTTCCCTTGGTGATAATGAGTCTCCTCTCCGGTTCAGGTGCAGCAACATCCACCTCAATGTTGACCCTGCAGCGTGTGGTATCTCTTCCAGCTTTGTTAATGGCTGTGGCTGTGTACCAGGCACTATCAGAACTCACAGATTGTGGGATCTGAAATTTGGCTTGTCCCTTGAGGCCATCAATCCTACAACAGACATCATTGTTAGTAAATCAGCACAACCTTGTAATATAAAGATGGTAACATATCATAAGGACTGGAGAGGTATTTGGTGCACATTATGTATATCATAGGCATGTGCACATTGAGATAACAGGTGGGGAAAAACACATACTTAATATTTGGGTGCTTCTGTGGGGAGATGATGTCACTGTTTTTCAGCCAAACAATGTCAGGCAGGGGGTTTCCGATGGCTTTGACAGCCAACTCAACCAGAGTGCCTTTCTTGACACTGACGTTCTTCAGCTTCTCAATAAACTGGGGTCTGACCAGGTTTTCTTTGGCTGTACATGGAGAAACACACATGAGGACAATGCTATCATTCAACAATCAATGGTTCAGTGCATTCGGAAAGTTTTCAGACCTCTTGACGTTTTCTACATTTTTGTTTTGTAACAGCCTTATTCTAAAATTGAATAAATGTTGTTTTTCTGAACAATCTACACAAATTACACCATAATGACAAAGCAAATGTTTGCACATTTATAAAATACAACAACTGAAATATCACATTTACATAAGTATTCAGACCATTTACTCAGTACTTTGTAGAAGCACCTTCGGCAGCGATTACAGCCTCGAGCCTTATTTGGTATGGCACTATAACCTTGGTATACCTGTATTTCTCTCATTCCTTTCTGCAGATCCTCTCAAACTTTGTCAGGTTGGATGGAGAGTGACGCTGCACACCTATTTTCAGGTCTCTCCAGAGATGTTCGTCGGGTTCAAGTTCGGGCTCTGGCTGGGCCACTCAAGGAAGCCACTCCTGCATTGTCTTGGCTGTGTGCTTTGGGCCATTGTCCTGTCACCCCAGTCTGAGGTCCTGAGTGCTCTGGAGGTCCTGAGTGCTCATCAAGGATCTCTCTGTACATCTTTCCCTCTATCCTGACTAGTCTCCCAGTCCCTTCGGCTGAAAAACATCCCCACAGCATGATGCTGTCACCACCATGCTTCACCATAGGGATGGTGCCAGGTTTCCTCAAGACGAGATGCTTGGCATTCAGGCCAATCTTGGTTTCATCAGAACAGAGAATCTTCTTTCTCATGGTCTGAGAGTCTTTAGGTGTCTTTTGGCAAACTCCAAGTAGGCTGTCATGTCTTGCCGCTCTAGCATAAAGGCCTGATTGGTGGAGTGCTGCAGAGATGGTTGTCCTTCTGGAAAATTCTCCAATCTTCACAGAGGAAATTTTAAGCCATGTCAGAGTGACTATCGGGTTCTTGGTCACCTCCCTGACCAAGGCAATTCACCCCTGATTGCTCAGTTTGGCCGGTCGGCTAGCTCTAAGAAGAGTCGTGATGGTTCCAAACTTCTTCCATTTGAGATTGATGGAGGCCACTGTGTCCTTGGGGACCTTCAATGCTACAGACATTTTTTGGTACCCTTTCCTCAGATCTGTGCCTCGACACAATCCTGTCTTGGAGCACTACAGACAATTCCTTCAACCTCATGGCTTGGTTTTTGCTATGACATGCACTGTCAACTTTGGGACCTTATATAAACAGGTGTGTCTTTCCAAATAATGTTCAATCAATTGAATTTACCACAGGTGGACTCCAATCAAGTTGTAGAAACATCTCAAGGATGATCAATGGAAACATGATGCACCTGAGTTCAATTTCGAGTCTCAAAGCAAAAGGTCTGAATACCTTTTTTTTTTATATATATATACATTTACAAAAATTTCTAAAAACCTGTTTTCGCTTTGTCATTATGGGGTATTGTGTGTAAATTGATGAGGACAAATGTTTTATTTATTCAATTTTAGAACAAGGCTGTAATGTAAGAGAATGTGTAAAAAGTCAAGGGATCTGAATACTTTCCGAATGCACTGTATATGACAGGGCTTTTCAATTCTGCCCCTGGAGGGCTGCAAGGAGAGGATGAAAAACAGAAGTGTTTCGGCCCTCCAGGACCGACATTGAAAAGCCCTGGTTTATGATGTATCGATACAAACGGACAATACTTTTTTTGCTTTAAAATGAGGAATGAGTATACCACATACGATACAAAGATCTTACCATCAACTGTAAGTGTTATGGACACAGAGCTTTTTCCAGCTCTGTTTTGAGCAACTACTGTCCACTCTCCAGAGTCATGGGGCATGGCTGGAACCACAATCAGTGACGTAGTTCCATCTTCCTTCACCACTATCTTGTGGGTGTAATCATTGACAACTTGATGTCCTGAAAAGAACAAAGCAAGGAATAATATTTTTCATATTTTTTTATAAAACATATCCTAGACGATGTATCATGTTTTCACATCACTTACCATTGTGGAACCAGAACGTGTCAGGCATGGGTCTACCAACTACTTTCAGGTCAAATCTGGCAGTCTGCCCTTCAGCACACTTGAATGACTGTGGCTTCAAGACAAACACAGGCTTGTACAGTCTCTCCAGCTGACTCTCATCAGTGTCATCAAGCCTGCATGCAGGAGAGCGTGCGGGAGAGCGACTAGTAGAGCGTCCGGGAGAGCGACTCAGAGATCTTGGGGACTTAGACCTGAGCAAATAAATACCAAAATCAGTGATACTTGGCATGTTTTTATGATGTTAAAATAAATATACATTAAAATACATTTGGTAATAAAAATCTCACCTAATTCTCTGCATTGCCTGAGGTTCAGGCGTGTAACGCGGAGCTACTGCATAGGCAGTGGGCTCCACATACAGTTTCCCAGAGCTCACAGAGTTGCCCCTCATGTTGCTGGCAAATGCTGTGTAAACACCTTCATCCTCTGGCAGCACCACAGGAAGACGCAGGCTGGCTCTGCCATCCTGAAGACACTCCATCTGGTAACGGCTGCCATAATGGATACGCTTGCCATCTTTGTACCATACAATCTTTTGAGAGACAAGAAAAGTTTGATGAATATATAAAATATACAACGTTTTAAATGAAGTGGAATGGACACTTTCTATCAAATAAAAATACATGGTTTCTTTACTACCTTGGGTAGTGGAGTTCCTGCCATTTTGCAGTGGAAAGTAACACCCATTCCTTCCATGATACTGTAGTTTTTAACTGGAATGGCAAAGGCTGACTGTACAGCCTCACGGTCTGCACAAGTCACCATCTCTTCCCGATCCTCAGTCACAATTTGTTGGTAGGTAATCTGCAGGATGCGAATCTCAATCTCGTGGATAATCCTCTCCTCAAATGAAGAAATCTGGAGTTCCTGTAAAAACACATTGGAATAAAGCATGTTGTTGTCTTGTCTCATAAGTGGCTGAGAACAAATCAAATACCATAACGTCACAATGATAGCGCATTGCTAGCCTGGGTACCAGTCGATTTGTGCTAACATTCCACTCATTGTAATCCATGTCGTATGGCATGACAAGGAGTGGCATGATGGCACAAACAGACTGGTACCCAGGTTAGTGTATCGTTTTTTTATACATCCATATACCTGCGTTCTAACAAAGCTTTGCATCTGTGCCATTCTCTGGATGTACTTCTGGTCCTCATCATATTCGCTCACAACAACAGGGGGAACATCCGCCTGCACCGTAGTCACTTCAGTCTTATAGGTCATTTCATGTTTCTTGATGTATTCTTCATATTCCCCTGTAAACAAAATATACAATGTATAAACAAAAGTTAAAACAATATGGTCTGGTTTCACAGAGCCAGATAAAGACAATGAGTGTGTCCCAAATTGCACCCTATTCACTATGTAATGCACTACTTTTGACCAAGGACCATATGGCTCTGGTCAAAAGTAGTGCACTACTGTATGTAAGGAACAGAGTGCCATTTAGGATGCATAATATTACTGGATTTGCAGTCCGTGAGATTAAACAACATTCTGATTAAAGAGACTGACCTTCCTCCAGCAGACCAGCTGATACAGATGTTTCTCCAAGCTGGTTCCTGGCAAAGATTGAGTACTCTCCAGCATCATCAGCAAACGTCATGGAGATCTCCAATTTACACACTCCACTCTCCTTATTGTAGTGGACTTTATATCTAATGGATGAATAAGTAATATATTGTAAACAGTACAATCAATTATCAATACACTCTTACAAATGCATAATAGAGATTCATTGAAACTGTGTCACAAGTAGGCTACCGGTATCCAGTAGTAAGGGGCACTCCAGTCTTCTTCCAGATAATGTGGGGCTTGGGGCTGCCTCCAATCTGGCACTCAAAGACAACTCTTCCGCCCTCCACCAACTTCTGTATAGTTGGCTTCTTGACAAAGAAGGGAGCGACAGCATCTGCAGTGTCTACTGGTGAACCTGCGGTGGCGACATTTACCTTCGACATGGTCTCCTCCTTTGCTTCAACAGCAAAGCTAGAAGGACATTGGAAATATACAGTAATTAAGGCAAATGTATCTCAAAAAGTGCCTTACAGTCGAAACATTGAAACGTTGAGCATAAAAGAACCTTGAAAATCTCTATTGTTGAGTGCGGACCCTCTACTAATGAATCTGAAATAGCATTACTCCAACTTTTTTCATCCCCATTTGCAAAACTCAAACAGTGAAGACTCACTATGATCTGCTGGCGATGATTTCATAATGTATGATGAGCAGCATAGAATTATTATGTTTTCCCTTGTCAACATCTATCACACAATACTTAATTATACCTGCCAAGAGTTTGCAAATGTAGTGGTAGAAAATAGTTGGCACTCACTATTTCTCTTTAGTTGTAAAGTCAAACTCAGTGACAGTTCTCTGCTGTGTCATCGCTTCCTGCTGTGTCATCCCTTGTGTCATCTCTTCCCTGGTCTCAATCTCCTCAGTTACTAGAAGAAAGAAATGTATACAAGTATTAGCACATTCATAAACCAATACACCCAATTAACCATTTGGCAGTACAGTATTCAACCTCAACAGTAAGTAGTCATTGTAGACAGGAATGTAAAAAACTAAACTGCCTGTTTACCTTGGACAAGCAGGTAGCAGGATGTACTGATGGTTCCAGCCTCGCTAGTAGCAGTGCAAGTGAAGCGACCGCTATCTTCTACGAAGGCCTCGCGGATGACCAGACGGGCACATTTACTCTCATAAGTGATCTGGAAGTCAATGGAGCTCTCAATTCTGTAGTCCTCTCTGAACCACATGATGCCAGGGACAGGGTGACCAGTTATCTGGCATTCCAGAGTCACAGATTCCCCCTCAGTCACAGTCACGTTCTTCAGGCCCTAAAAAATATATATTTTAAAATATTTAAACATATTGACATAGATGACATAGATGGAGTTGGAAAGGATGCTTGAATAGACAACAATAACTTATATGACCTGAAATAAAGCCACTAGAGACATACTTACAGCTACAAGAGTAGGTGGCACATCTGGCTCTTCTGCATGGGATGGGACTGCTGCAGTCTCAACAATCTGTGGAAAATGTTACAAAAAGTCAGTATCTGAACTATGACTTTAGGAGTGGTGAAACATGGGTGAAATGGACGCAAGTTAAGAATGAATCCTAGAAAGAAGAAGAGTTGTGACAGGTTGGGAACAGATAAATGTAGACGAAGGGAAGAGCAAGCTAGGTTTTCTTTAAGCATATGGATTCTGAATCAAAGGGGGTGTGGCGTGGCTTCAGCGTTATGGTGAAGAGGAGGTTTACTAATACCACTCAGTGAGGTGAGACTCCACACAATGTTATTTTAGAGGGCACAACACTCCAGACTACAAACCTTTGTTTCCAAAGTCTTATACATTTGCTCCGTTCCCCCTGTAAACATAGTGCCTATCTCAGTCTGTAACTGAGTGTCAAAATGATCTTTTGAGCAACATGTGCAGAGGTAGAGGATAACTCTTTCTGCAGTGTGGCAATAGCAGAACCTGCTATCGAAACCTGATCAACCCAAGGAGAATACCATTATCATCACGAATCAGAATAAAGCATTATGATATTGCCTGCTTTGTTAAGCAATATTAAGGACGATCACTCAAAAATATAATGGAATGGGTAACGATGTACAGTATACGGATGAAGTGAGCATTCGTATAAAAAACAGAAATACCTTATTTACATAAGTATTCAGACCCTTTGCTATGAGACTCGAAATTGAGCTCCATTGATCATCGTTGAGATGTTTCTAAAATTTGATTGGAGTCCACCTGTGGTAAATTCAATTGATTGGATGTGATTCAGAAATGCATACATCTGTCTACATGAGGTCCCACAGTTGACAGTGCATGTCAGAGCAAAAACTAAGCCATGAGGTCGAAAGAACCGCCGTAAAGCTCCAAGACAAGATTGTAACGAGGCACAGATCTGTGGAAGGGCACCAAAAAATTTTTGCAGCATTGACGGTCCCCAAGAACACAGTGGCCTCCATCATTCTTAAATGGAAGAAGTTTGGCACCACCACGACTCTTCCTAGAGCTGGCTGCCTGGACAAACTGAGCAATCGGGGGAGAAAGGCCTTGGTCAGGGAGGTGACCAAGAACCCGATGGTCCCTCTGACAGAGCTCCAGAGTTTCTCTGTGGAGATGGGAGAACCTTCCAGAAGGACTACCATCTCTGCAGCACTCCACCAATCAGGCCTTTGTGGTAGAGTGGCCAGATAGAAGCCACTCCTCAGTAAAAAGCTCATGACAGCCCATTTGGAGTATGCCAAAAGGTCCCTAAAGACTCTCCGACCATGAGAAACAAGATTCTCTGTTCTGATGCCAAGCGCCACGTCCGGGGAAAACATGGCACCATCCCTACAGTGAAGCGTGGCGGTGGCAAAATCAAGTTGTGGGGATGTATTTGCGTGTCAGGGACTGTGATGTGAGACTAGTCAGGATCGATGGAAAGATGAAGGGAGCAAAGTACAGAAAGATCCTTGATGAAAATCTGCTCCAAAGCGCTCAGGTCCTCAGACTGGGGTGAAGGTTTACCTTCCAACAGGACAACGACCCTTAGCACACAGCCAAGACAATGCAGGAGTGGCTTCGGGACAACTCTCTGAATGAACTTGAGTGGCTCAACCAGAGCCCGGACTCGAAATCGAACATCTCTGTAGAGACCTGAAAATGTAGAGACCCCATCCAACCTGGCAGAGCTTGGGAGGATCTGCAAGGAAAAATGGGAGAAACTCCCCAAATACAGGTGTGCCACGCGTGTAGCGTCATACCCAAGAAGACAAGGCTGTAATCACTGCCAAAGGTGTTTCAACAAAGTACTGAGTAAAGGGTCTGAATGCTTCTGTAAATGTGATATTTCAGTTGTTTATTTTGTTTACATTTGCAAAAAATTCTAAAAACCTGTTTTTGCTTTGTTATTATGGGGTATTGTGTGTAGATTGATGAGGAGGAAAAAACGATTTAATACATTTTAGAATAAGGCTGTAACATAACAAAATGTGGAAAAAGTCAAAACTTTCTAGATGCATTGTATACTAACTGAAGCACTACAACAATTGTGTACCCCTGCTTGCCTGATTTGACCTATGCTTACCTCATAGCTAGGGTCAGGTTTAGGAACAGTAACTTTTGAAACTGTGAAATTTGGAATTGGGGATGGCGCAGGGGCAGCATCCACGTGGGCGATAGTAGTTTCTGTACTTCGTATCTAAAGTAACCAACAGAGTGTGATAGAGTGAGGACAATAAACTCAATGCAAAAATTACAATAACAAGCAGAACTTTGAATATAACGTTATCGGAGAAAACTTGACAATAAGCATCTTTTCATAATAAAAAGATAGCAAACCTGGGTTACATGAATACTCTGGTCATCAGTTGTTGTTTGAATTGCCGTTGGTGGTATCATTGGTATATGCACAGCCTCAGTTTTCACTGTGACTTGTTGCTCAGTAGTAGACAGCATCGACTGCTGTTTTAAATCAGAATCTATGGTTTCCTCTTCAGCATGACCCCTCTCTCCATGCATTGGCTTCCGAACACGTGCTAGGTCAACAGCAGCAACAACTGTAGCCTTTGCCTCTGCTTTTTTCCCACCCTCAACCTTTGAGACAACAAGCAATCAATGTCATCTAGCACATAGATAGCATACACATCATCCATGGCAGTAGTCACTTCAACAGCAAACAGATTCACATTCTGATTACAAACACTCTGGACAAACTCCATATCCCTGTATATAAAACAAGTGTTGATGTGCATTACCTGGTAATAACATGTCATCGTTAAAGCATGGAATCGTGTTAGTTTGAGTAGGTTGTGCAATACTGAAAAAGAATCATGCAGGTGCACAATAGAATTACCAAGGATCTGCTCAACAGACTTGTGTGCACTCAGACATCTGCTAAACAGATTTGAGACCGAATTTTCCTCTTCTAATCGGTATGTTCAAAATATGTACTTAAATCACTGCCTTAAGTGCAGAGAAAATTTGTGCAGAGAAAGATTTCAACTTAAATAGCGCCAACATACTGTATAGTTGATGTGAGTGATTTGGGAAAGTGCTCAGAGGAGTAAACAAAACAATACAGTAAGTGCCATCTTTAAGCTTCCTGCTCCTTGGTTGTCATCATACATGTGACAGTGGAGATTTCTCTGTGCTGTACCACATCAGTGTGTGTCACTATAGCTGATTCAACAGCTATAGAGTCTGGCATGATCTATATTATGAACTGACCAGGGGCAGAATAGTTATACAGTATATTAGGTGTATAAATAATGATAATATTAATAACACATATCAACATTACAGGAGAGCTCAACAACACACCAAAGGGAATGTGAAAAATAAACCATGTTGAATGTTACAAAATCACAGATGGTTGTGAGGTCAAATATGTGGGTATGTTAATCTATGTTAATCAGGGCTAATGTTATTAAGCGTGAGGGGGGTTTACCGATGTGGGGTGTGGTGACTGAAGAAAGGGAAATAAATAAATAATGGAAGTGAAGGGAAGGACGACAGGGTTGTACTTTTTTAATGAGTGAACTACCTGTTCCCTTGTTGTGGACATTAACACCACAGTAGAAGAGGTGCTGTGTCTCTGTAGTGGGCTGCACCACCGGCACCGGCTCTGGCACCGGCGCTGGTGTAAAACCAGCAGACTTGGTCCACAGCTGCTACCACAGTAGCTACAGCAATGTTTTTATCATCCACCTCATGCTGCGCCTCCTAGCATACATTAGTACCGTTAGGATCCAATCAAAGTCATAATCAGTTTTATTGATAATAGCTGCATACATATATGTCACTATTACCTTATTGATAATAGATGTAATCTTAAATAGCTACAATCATCACATCTCTAGAGGGCTGAGGCATTACTTTCTAAATTCAGACAACCCGAGCCTAAGCCATCCAGGAAGTCAAATATTCATTGGACAGGATATTTGAACTGATTTAGGCTACTTTCCTCAAAAAGAAAGCTAATCAGCGAATCAAAGCCGTTCACAATCTTACCTTATGAACGCTCATGCACATACATCAATCAGCCTCAAGATGTCTCTGCCACAGAGAGAGTTGAGAGAGGGGCTTCTATGAAATAGGAATTTCCTTACCTCTTTCACAGCGACACCAGATACAGCGGCACCAGTCGTTTGCGATCCATAAGAGCCCTCCCAGTGCTGCTCCATGTGAACATGGGTGGCAGACATGGAAGCCTGGGCATGGGTGGCACTAGAAGTCATGCTGCTGGAATAGCTGCTGGAACATTCAACCAAGTCTCCCTGCTTCCATGGTGGGGGGACATCAGGACCATGGGCTACCTTTTTGCGTGTGGTCAGTGGGGATTTAACTGGTCTGATTGGGGACACAGACAGTCTTGATGAGGGGGATACAGGCCTGTGTTAAACAAAGAGAGAGAAAATATCTAAACATTTAAAAATGTTTATTATTTGTATATTACCAAAATTGTGTTTTGTAGTGTTAACAAACAAATAAGTAAGTAATATGTTTATTATGTAATTACTGTTTTACAAGGTAATTTCTAGGAAGCCTAAATACCTGGTCATTTCTGCATTATAAAATAACATGATACCCATGGTCTTACGGAGATTGAGGTGACCTACCTGTCTGTATTGTGTGGGATATTGTTTCATTCAATGAAACAGTTTATTTTATGTAGGATTGATATAAAGTGTTTTACCTAAAAGGGTCCGGAGTGGGCACCTTGACATGTCTCACAGGTGATGGTGACTGATGACGTCCCCCTGCAACCCTGGCTGCAGGAGATGGTGTTGTTGGGGACTTGGAGTTTGAGATTGGCTTTGGAGGCACACGTGGTGGGGTCTTGTGTGCTTGGTGGCTGACTACACCACCTTCAACACGCATTTGCATGGATGAGGATGAGGATTCAAAACGAGCCTCCATACTCTGAAAATAAAACAACATAAAAGGTTAGTGTTTTATCTGACTGATAGATAGTGTCGACAGACAGACAGAGATAAAATGTAATGTCTATTTATGTCTATTTACCCTTGTCTCAACTCTGGTCTGAGAGGAGGCTGACACAACAGTTTTAGACTTCTTGGCAGGCACAGCTTCTTCCCCTAGACAGAAACAAATATAAAGATACATTTTCCATCAAATTATTGAACATGATGACAACAAGTTGTAAATCAAATTCAGTTTAGGCAACATGTCAATATGGAATTCACTGCCCACGGGCCCATTGAGCCTATCACAGTTTCCATTCAGTTTCAATGCACTGACAGACTGGCTCATTGAAGGCCTACATTGTAAACCCCACTTAATATATTTACAGTTACTTAAAGTAATTTTTGTAGTCATTAATCAAACAGATAGAGTCACTCTAACCCTGAAGGGGTTCCAAATTTTTGTTGTATCAGCTTGAAAAGAAAATGGAATACACCCACTAAGCGACACCTCCAATATAATTTCCCAGTGTGCCTTGCCTTTTTGAGTGAATTGTAGAGTTACCACCCATGAGCGTGTTTGTTAGTGACAGAATTCATTCATGTTCAGTCCTGCATCCTTCACTACACAAGTTAATAGGCACATGTTATCATTATAATAAGTTCTCTATGACAATGCATTACATATTTCATGATGCTTTATTTTGAGACCTAGCTTTACCCTTATACAGGTGCCTGAAACTCATAGATTACAGATCCCCAAAATGTCCAGATTAAAAAAATTAAAAAAATAAACCTGGTTGAAGGATTTAAACCTGGTTGAAGGATTTCAAGGAATCTTTCCACTGGGATTTCTGGAAAACCTGAAAATGTACCCGAATTTCGCAACCCTACCTGCAAGTCACATTATGCTGGCTTGCAAAGTAATGTGTAATTCCTATTGGAATCCAGCCAGAGTTGGGATATCTAACAGTTGATATTTGTATCATAATGACTGCCAGGGTTAGGAATAGTGTGAGGAGACTACCTAAGCCATTTCATATGGAACAACCATTTCAGTAACAGGTAAAAACAAAACAAAAAACAATTATAGTGTTAGTTTAGAAAAATGTATGTTATTTATCTTTGTGTAGCATGAGATTTGTCAATCACTCAATACACATACAAAAACACAGATATTAAAAACATTTCCAAAACATCTACATTCGGTAGAGGATGCTGTGGAAAAAGTTAACTCAAAAAATTTAGTTGATGTGACTTCCCATTTAGTTTTGAGTCTGTACCACATAAACATTTTAAGTAATAATGACTGAATTCAAGTATTTGAGTTAAAAATGCCTTACAGTGTAGGTAGTCACCTCTCTAGGCTAGATTATTTATATTTTCTGTCCACAAAACAGCAAGGAAATGCACAATTAAATAATTGAAACAGGAATTATCTTGTAACCCAGAGAAGGCTGTTAACAATGGCGGATTTCCAAAAGCCCAAAGCATCGCTAAAATGTGTCGCAGGCGATATGGTTGGAGCTTGGCAAATTTAATGACAGAACATGTTGCCCCTAATCACACACCACAAATCAACTTTATCTCACCTTGAACCAGCAGTTCAGCAGTGGAGGTAGCCCGTCCACTGCTGTTTGAAGCATTTACAGAGTAAGTTCCAGAATCCTCTGGGAAGGCTTCGGCAAACAACAAACTGTAAAGGTCTCCCTCTTGAACAATCTGAAAGTCAGCAGAGCTCTGTATCTCAGCTCCCTCTCTGTAGAACTTTACCACAGGTGTAGGAATTCCTCCAACACGAACATCCAGTCTCACTTGGCTTCCTTGTCTCACGGTCATACTCTGAAGTCTCTGAATAAAGTTGGGCGTTGCGGTCTCCGCTGTAATAAAAATTAAATAGAAAAATAAGTTTTTAAAAAATGAGACTTTTTTTTAAGTGGTGGAGGTGAGCAGCACCACAGATGTCCATTGGCTAGGGGAGACCGGGGGCAAATGCAACTGGTGGAGACCAGGGGAAATTGTAACACTATTTGTCTTAATGTTCATTCGGCCTACCCAGAGACCACTTTTACCAGTCACTTTTTAAATAGGAAACTTACATCTATCTACTTATCATTCACCATGTAGGGTAAAGGTCTCTACAGAAGATGTTTGGATCGCAATATAGATTTTAATCCAAATGGTCCGATGTTACATCTGCTCCTAAGCCCGGGGTCAATGGTAGCAGTAGGCAGGGTGGTCAATTGTAACACCTACTGTATTGTTTTACTTTAATGGTGATTGAACATACATTTGCTTTGTGTAAAATAGTAAGTGGCTAATAGTACATGCTTAGAACATTAGGCCTACACAATGGTACACTAATGCTATTTAGATAGAGCAGGGAAGATAACTTTCAGATCATTAGGCCTAACCAGCATTGTGAGGTTAATGTAAAATCATGCTCAGCCAAGCGACAGCTATCTGCAACCAAATATTCTAGTCAAATCCCAGTGCTGCCACCAAATGTAAGATATAGGATTCCATTTAATATTTTTCAGTTCTGGGGGGCAAGATGATAAGAAATCTATTTCGATTGGCCACCCTCTGATTGGACAACTCAAGAAGTTCACTGGGCACAGACGTCAGCTCACTTTCTAGTTTCGATTTACATTTGGTTGAGTTGTCAACTAACCTGAATTCAACATGAAATCAACAAAAAAATATCACCATCTCATTGGATTTAGGGTAAAAAAAATACAAAATTCCATTACGTTGATGATACAGAAACAACTTTGATTCAACCAGTTTTTGCACAGTGGGAGGTGACTTGAAGGTATAGTTTAGTCTCTAGGAATAGCTACAATACAGTGATCATGATTGAGCTTGCTATTACGTAAATCTGAGGAAAAACTTCATCCAACTTTATATGAAATCCATAAACTGAAAAACTCACACACAAACAAGCATAAGGCCATTTAGAAGCATAGCTCCAAAACCTGGCCATCTTCAGTGCAAACAACTGTTTCCCGATTCAATATTGGCCCTCATTATTGGATGTGTAAAATGTAAACAACATGGCAGATACCACGCTCATCATTTCAAATGAGTGCCGTTAATTGAACAATTCTGTAAAATAGCGAGCAATGAAGCGCATTAGGCCTACAGTACTGGTGGTCAGTCACTTCAATTGGACAGGCTGCTTTTAAGAGCTTTATTAATAATGAATACTATGCTATCTTTGGCTGTCCTTCATGTTTGCAGCCATGATTACTTTTTAGTATGATGCAGGACACTGTCTAAAACTGCAAGCCAAAGCATTGGCTAGCTAGAACAACCTCAAACAACACCACTGTTTTATCAAGTGGCCCAAGCAAGAGGCCCTGAAAGACCACTGAGTTTAGCAGAGGATTAGACACAAACGTTCAATGTTTTACCCGAGTGCAGTAACCATTAGGAGAAACCACAGTGCATATGCTGGCAAGAAAAAAACATAACACAATACTCTGGTTCTCTCACCTGTAACAAGAAGTTCAGCGGTGCTAGTGGTTTGTCCAGCACCATTGGTGGCTCTCACAGAAAATCTTCCACTGTGTGCGGCTGTCACGGCAGGGATCATCAGAACAGCGCGGCCATCGCTGAACGAGATCTGTGCGCCGGGCAGAGCGGCAGTGGAAAGAACCTGGCCATCACGGAACCAGCTCACCTCAGGAACTGGAGAACCTTTAGATCAAGTCAACATTCTAGTCAGCACTGAGCAGAGTTGATGATGGTGATGAATTTGAACAAGCAGTTACAATTCAGAGGAAAGCTGAGACATTTTTCTCTCAGGAACTACAAAAGGCCTGCAATGTCACATAGGGCCGGCTTCCCAGACACAGATTAAGCCTAGTCCAAAACTCAAAGCATTTTCAATGGTGATTCTCCATTGAAAGAGCTTTTTACTAAAGGACTAGGCTTAATCTGTGTCTGGAATCCAATCCATAATAGGGTATTTATTACTTGTTTAAAGACTTCATAAAATGTTGCTGTGCAAAGGCTTTCTATCTGTGGTTTTACATCAATGATTCAACACATTCAGACTGCATCTACAGTACCATTTAAAAGTTTGGACACACCTACTGATTCAAGGGTTTTTCTTTATTTTTATTATTTTCTAATGCCAAGAGTGTGCAAAGCTGTCATCAAGGCAAAGGGTGGCTACTTTGAAGAATCTCAAATATAAAATATATTTGGATTTGTTTAAAGCTTTTTTGGTTATTACATGATTCGATATCGGTTATTTCAAATTTTGATGTCTTCACTATTATTCTACAATGTAGAAAATAGTCAAAATAAATAAAAACCCTTGGTGTGTCCAAACTTTTGACTGGTTCTATATGTTTGGACATTCAGCTATATTCATGAGGTACAGTTGAAGAACATCTCCTTACCACTAACTTGAGCCTCAAACGTTGCAGCACTACCCTCTAGTGCCACACCGCTTTGCAGAGGCTGTGTAAATGTTGGTGCCTGTGTTGACATTGTGGACGACACCCTAAGAGACACAACAAAGCACATCACCAAATCACTCACAAACCGTAAATCTACCTTACCGATCTTTTACAATAGTTGAATGGTAAAATCCCTGAACAAAGCACACATATACATTTAAACTTAGCCACTGAGGGCAGGTTTGCCAGACACAGACTAAGCCTAATCCATGACTAAAAAGCATTGTCAATGGAGATTCTCCATCGAAAGGGATTTTGATTCCAGGACTGGGTTTAATCAGAATCATCTACCTTTCTTTGACATCTTTTACAGTAGTTTTATGACAAATACATTTGAACTCAATTCTTAGTTTATGAGAGCGTTACGTCACTTGCGTCACATCACCAAACCAATGAAGATGAGTCTACCTTTAAAAAAAAAATGTTTTACGTCTTTTACATATGCAAATAAAACCTATACATCAAATGAACCCAGCATGTATTATTAGCCAATAAGTGTCTAATCACTATCAGAGCTATCAGAGGATCCATGAGGTCTGGGTGTTAGGCCAAACACCAGGGCCACAGCTCTGTGTGACAGCTCACAGACAAGACAGTAACAACTGGAAGCTAGCTAGCTACCACTCAGGAGATCTGTGCTTCACACAAACACTTAAATAAGAGATGGCCAACTGGCCTTACATCAATGTTTAATGATTTCCAGTTAAATTAATGTTGATATATTTCAAGTTAAGGTAATACATTACAGTGTAACACTTTTTATTACAGTGACCTTATTACCGTGCAAGTATTCCTGTAAGTACAGTGTAACAAGTACGGTAATTACTCAATGTTACACTGTACACTGTACTAAGGGTAAGGCAAGTGTTACCCAATGTAACTAATAGGTGTGTAATAGATTATTTATAACTCAAGCTGAAGAGAACATATCCCTTGACGTCAGCTGTTAGGCCTACAGTTACACTAGGCCTATACAACACATATCCCTTGACTGGACCTATGTTTAAGTCCTAAAATGTCTGCCATTGCCGTTCCAGTTCCAGATACAACATAATCCACCAAGTCATCTTTAAATAGCAGCTGGATAGCATATCAACATGAGGTTTTGGAATCAAGTATTAATAAACCAGTCATGAATTTATAAAGACTATGTGTCATTTACAACAATGTACAAAACCCTGCAAATTGAAAGCTTAACATTTTTAGGCCTATAGATAGAACAGCTTATACTTAGTAGGCCTGTACTTTCAATCCAGTACAGGCATAGAATCGAGAATTTATTGACATACATTATTCAACCCAAAAATATGAGCCATTAAGCACTATAGTATCACATTACCTTTCATCCTTAGATACATATGCACATTGAATATAGATTCCTTAGGGCTTTACATTTTTTTTTTTACCTTTATTTAACTAGGCAAGTCAGTTAAGAACACATTCTTATTTACAATGACAGCCAAACCCAGACGACGCTGGGCCAATTGTGCACCGCCCTATGGGACTCCCAATCACGCCCGGATTCAAACCAGGTACTGCAGTGACACCTCTTACACTGAGATGCAGTGTCTTAGACCACTGTGCCACTCGGGAGCCTTAACGAAACACAATATCACAAATTCCTTTGAGTGGAACATCAATGAAGCTAGCAGAGAACAGTTATTCTTCATCCTGATATACAGAATATCACTTCAGAAAGTATAACTTTGAAAAACCTCGAGAAATCTCCACAGTCCTTTTATTGATCTCAATTGCAGGAAATATCATTAAACAATGGCCACAGTATATACTGTTCAGAAAGTATACATTGGCGCAACAATTTACTAAGGCATTGCCTAAACAATCAATTATAGCCTTCATCACATCGATAATATTGTATGAAAACTATCCCAAATTTTAAACTTTTGATGAGCCATGTAACACAAATTGGAACGCTCTAAAAATACTCAGTACCAGGCTTGACTGACAGTCACCATGTGACACATAACTGGAGGTGCAACTGATAGCCCTGCTGCTGATTCCCTTAAAAAGACATTGCGCCCCAGCTGGGACACTACTCTAATGCTTATAGGGGCTATTCTGGGAGCTTCTCAAATCATTGCACCATATAGAAAAAAAAATGAAATGAAAAGCATAAGTTCTTAATAAGGTATGTATTTTAAATAAAACATTCTTAATGTTAAATGATTCCCATAATATATTTTGAGACACGTGTCTCCAATTAGCTGGAAATCACCAATTGTCACTTTATTCTTTGGGAATTAGTATATACAGATAACACAATATTAATTGACAAGCACCTCATTAGTACAGGTCAAGGTTTAATGAACTATGACTTACTTGTATCCACAAGAGTGCCTGGATTTGATTTGGGGAAGCCCAGGAGTTTTATCTCATCAGAAATCTCCTTATCCAGAAATGCTGTCAGAAAATCCAATGTGAGAACAGTTTAGCCTCAAAGAAACCCCAAAAAACAAAACCACACAGTGTAGCTGTGTAGTTTTGTTTTTTTTCCTTATGCAATCCCTACACCCGAGGCAAGGCTGGGAATGCTCCAACTGCTCAGAAGTGACAATATGGTTGTGTTACTTTTTATACCCCTGGGCAAATCAGCATCATCAGTGCATCTGCTCTCCTTATTGGTCTGCCACTCAGAGGGGATGATGGGAGATGGGAAGCCATATTATGCAAGCTCACACCTGTCACTCACTTTACGTAACATTGTCCAGGCACTGTTGTCACTGCTTGGGATCATCTGCCTTTCTTTTAACACAAACCATTTAGCTTTGAATGACGGTCTTCTTGAATAAGGACAATCTTTCATATCCCCTAATGCTACCACTATGTCAATTTCTGTTCTAAAATGTTAAAGGTCCTGCCGTTAAATGTATTGACAAAATGGAAAGCGAGGCTTTGCTTGTCACTCAGATCCTGGGCTACCCCCATCACCTAAGCAGCAAGACTGGAACAAATTATGCCATTAGAGGGACAGGGGCATTGTTTACATATCGCTGATAAATACTTGTGGCAGCTATGTTAGTACGTGTACGTTTTCCTGTCTTTATATACAAAGATGTATCATAGTCTGTATCTACAGTGCATTCGGAAAATATTCAGACACATTCCCTTTTTCCACATTTTGTTACGTTACAGCCTTATTCTAAAATTGATTAAATTAAATAAAATCCTCATCAATCTACTCACAATACCCCATAATGACAAAGCAAATACAGGTTTTAAGAATATTTGCAAATGTATTAAAAATTTATTAAAAAACAGCCTTACTTACATAAGTATTCAGACCCTGTACCTCATTGACCCTGTCCTGGATTACTGACCTCTGCTTGCCCTCGACCTGCCCTAGCCTATCCCCTTGTATAATAAATATTATGAGAACTGTACTATCCACCTTCTGTGTCTGCATCTGGGTCATATCCTGAGTCGTGGTAGTACGAACTGGCCATGACTGACCCAGCATACTCGGACTAACTCTGCAACACTGTCTCCTTACAAGGAGCCACCATTAGAAGACACGAGGAGTTGCTACGGAACCTTATGGAAAGCTTCCACACCGTGGCAGAACGCCATGACCAAACCTTCCACACCTTACTGGAGCAAATATGTGGGCTATCTAATAGGCAGCAAGCCACAACGGTACCCACCCAGACTCTCAGTAACCCCACTACAAGCGGTGCTTCTCCCCTTCCTAATCCGTCTCTCCGAGAACCACACCTACCTCCTCCGGAACCCTACACTGGGGATCCTGAAACATGCCGGGCGTTTCTCTCCCAGTACTCCTTCATCTTCGAGCTGCAGCCCTGTTTGTTTCCTTCGGATCGCTTGAAGATAGCGTACCTTTTAACGCTGTCTGGGAGAGCGCTCACCTGGGCTACGGCAGTGTGGGAGCAACAAACCGTTGTGTGCCATAATCTGGAGGCGTTCGTGGCGGAGGTAAGGAAGGTGTTCGATTACCCGATGTACAGGAGAGAGGCGGCTCGGAAACTGTGTCAGGAAACTGCGTCAGGATTCCCGTAGAGTGGCTGACTACGCGGTAGACTTTCGCACGTTGGCCGCCGAGAGTGCCTGGAATTCGGGGGTCCCTATTCGACACCTTCCATCATGGATTATCAGAGAGGACTAAAAACGAGATACCCATTGACCTCGACTCCCGGAAGTCCCCGACGGCTACACTCCTGAGAGAATCCGAAGTTACCCGAGTTCCCTCGAGAATCATTGAGGACTGCCGATTTGTCTCCTCCGGGGCCCATGCAACTGGGCAAGGCTAGATTATCCCCTGAGGAAAGTTCACACAGACTGAGCTCTGAAAGCTGTCTGTATTGTGGAACCTAGGGACATTACATATTCACCTGTCCAATAAAATACCCAGGCCCATCAGTAGGTACGAGTACGCTGGTGGGCCATACAGGGAGTCTCCCATCTCCCTTTACTCGTACTCCTCTCCATGCTGTCCTGTTGTGGGGTGACTGGTCTAAATCTCTTCCGGTGCTCCTGGACTCAAGAGTTTTATGGACACTGCCCTGGTGTCGGAGCTGGGGCTCTCCACACAATCCCTCTCCATTCTCATGTACAGTGAGGGAAAAAAGTATTTGATCCCCTGCTGATTTTGTACGTTTGCCCACTGACAAAGAAATGATCAGTCTATAATTTTAATGGTAGGTTTATTTGAACAGTGAGAGACAGAATAACAACAAAAAAATCCAGAAAAAAACCGCATGTGAAAATTTTTTGTATTTGACCCCTATGCAAAACATGACTTAGTACTTGGTGGCAAAACCCTTGTTGGCAATCACAGAGGTCAAACGTTTCTTGCAGTTGGCTACCAGGTTAGCACACATCTCAGGGGGGGATTTTGTCTCACTCCTCTTTGCAGATCTTCTCCAAGTCATTAAGGTTTCGAGGCTGACATTTGGCAACTCGAACTTTCAGCTCCCTCCACAGATTTTCTATGGGATTAAGGTCTGGAGACTGGCTAGGCCACTCCAGGACCTTAATGTGCTTCTTTTTTAGCCACTCCTTTGTTGCCTTGGCCGTGTGTTTTGGGTCATTGTCATGCTGGAATACCCATCCACGACCCATTTTCAATGCCCTCGCTGAGGGAAGGAGGTTCTCACCCAAGATTTGACGGTACATGGCCCCGTCCATCGTCCCTTTGATGCAGTGAAATTGTCCTGTCCCCATAGCAGAAAAACACCCCCAAAGCATAATGTTTCCACCTCCATGTTTGACGGTGGGCATGGTGTTCTTGGGGTCATAGGCAGCATTCCTCCTCCTCCAAACACGGCGAGTGTTTCTTCCATTTGCGAATAATCTCACCAACTGTTGTCACCTTCTCACCAAGCTGCTTGGCGATGGTCTTGTAGCCCATTCCAGCCTTGTGTAGGTCTACAATCTTGTCCCTGACATCCTTGGAGAGCTCTTTGGTCTTGGCCTTGGTGGAGAGTTTGGAATCTGATTGATTGATTGCTTCTGTGGACAGGTGTCTTTTATACAGGTAACAAACTGAGACTAGGAGCACTCCCTTTAAGAGTGTGCTCCTAATCTCAGCTCGTTACCTGTATAAAAGACACCTGGGAGCCAGAAATCTTTCTGATTGAGAGGGGGTCAAATACTTATTTCCCTCATTAAAATGCAATTCCATTTATAAAATGTTTCACATGTGTTTATCGGGATTTTTTGTTGTAATTCTGTCTCTCACTGTTCATATAAACCTACCATTAAAATTATAGTCTGATCATTTCTTTGTCAGTGGGCAAACGTACAAAATCAGCAGGGGATCAAATACTTTTTCCCCCACTGTACACCAGAGCAGTGAACGGGCGCTCTATTGGCAGGATCAATCACAGCACCATTCCTATCAATCTGAGAGTGTCAGGGAATCACAGTCCATGCAGTTCCTGCTCATTGAATCTCCTCATGCACCTGTGGTTTTGGGATTGTCATGGCTCCAGAGGCACAACCCCCTGATCGATTGGGCTAAGGGTTCTATCCTGGGGTGGAGCCCGTTCTGCCATGCACATTGCCTCAAGGCGGCGCAGCCTGCCCCTGGACGTCCTCCCGTGGGCTTGGGTAAAGCCTTGGATCTCTCCACCATCCCCGCGGAGTATCAGGGCCTCCGGGAGGTTTTCAATAAGGCCTGTGCCACATCTCTTCCTAAACATCAACCCTATGATTGCGCCATTGACCTCTACCCTGGTACTACACCGCCTCGGGGGTGGCTCTATTCCCTGTGGTCCGGAGACCAAGGCCATGGAGGAATACATTGAGGTCTCTCTAGCTGCTGGGAGCATTCGTCCTTCATCCTGCCGGCTCAGAGTTCTTCTTTGTGGAGAAGGACAAAACCCTCCGCCCGTGTATCGACTACCGGGGCCTCAATGACATCACGGTAAAGAAAACGTTACCCGCTACCACTCCTCTCCACGGCGTTCAAGCCTCTCCAGGTGGCGACTGTATTTTCGAAGTTGGACCTTCGGAACGCCTACCATCTGGTTCAGATACGGGAAGGAGACGAATGGAAAACAGCCTTTAACACAGCTAGCGGGCACTACGGGTATATGGTGATGCCATTCGGATTGACCAATGCTCCCACAATGTTCCAGGCTCTGGTCAATGATGTGCTCCGTGACATGTTGAACAGATTCGTGTTTGTTAACCTTGACGACATCCTTGTCTTTTCCCGTTCGGTTCAGGAGCATGTCCTCCACTTCCGACAAGTCCAACAGCGCCTCCTGGAGAACCAGTTGTTTGTCAAGGCTGAGTGTGAATTCCATCGTTCCACTAACTACTTTCTGGGATACGTCATGGCAGCGGGGAACATTCAAATTGATCCTGACAAGGTGAGAGCAGTGGTTGATTGGACCCAACCCATGTCGAGTGCAGCTGCACTGTTTTCTAGGATTTGCACATTTCTACCACCGCTTCTTTCAGGACTACAGTACCCTGGCTTCCCCCTTCTCTGACTCACCTCTCCCAAGGTTCTGTTCACATAGTCTCCAGCTGCTTACCGTGCATTTTTGGATCTGAAGCCACATCCACCCGGACCCGTCCCATCAGTTTGTGGTAGAGGTCAATGCTTCTGATGTTGGAGTTGGGGCCATCCTGTCCCAGAGGTCTGCCCGGGACCAAAAGCTGCATCCCTGAGCCTTCCTGTCCCATCGTCTCAATCCAGCTGGAACTTCTTGCGGTCAAGATGGCATTGGAGGAGTGGAGGCACTGCCTTGAAGGGGCGGAACATCCATTATTGGTGTGGACCGACCATAAGAATTAAGAATATCTCCACACCGCCAAGCGCCTCAACTCTAGGCAGGCCCGTTGAGCTGTTATTCACAAGATTTAATTTAACCTGGGGGGGCTAACTGGATGTTTGTCCCAGATTAGGCTCGGTCCTCGGTCCTGGAGTGGGTTCATTCCTCAAAGCTAACCTGCCATCCCAGCTCCTGCCGAACCCTGGCCATCCTCCGACAACGCTTTTGGTGGCCCGCTATGGTTTCTGACGTCTCTGCATTCATCGCCGCATGCACGGTGTGTGCTCAGAATAAGACTCTGCGGCAAGCTCCGGCTGGCCTCCAACAACTCCCTGTTCCTCATCGCCCCTGGTCCCATATTTGATGTTATTTTAATGGACAAAAATGTGCTTTTCTTTAAAGATCAAGGACATTTCTAAGTGACCCCAAACTTTTGAACAGTAGTGTAGGCTATACACGCACTGTATCTGCGATCTGTTTGCTAAGATGCACGTGCCAATACCAGAGTGGGCACATTCGCTATATAAATCTATATATCTTTTTGTGACAAACTCCTCAGTAGAGTTGAAAATGCGATGCAAACCCATTTAACTTGTTTTTTTTTATCCGGTACATGGGGTTTTTAACTGCAACTTTTTTTTATTCTGTACACTACTTCATCACGCACAGCCTTTTATCCCCCAGTCAATTTGATGGAAACACATCTCTGGTCTGAAAATGCACATATTGTTTTAATGCAGATTTTAGAATATTTGCATGATGGAAACCTAGCTATAGTTAATTGGTAAATACATGATGTAAATCTTCAAATAATTAAAAAGTAATGTTGCCCTTAATTAAGTGTATTTTAGTTGAGTGTAGTTACATGTGGTTATGATTTTAATGTGGGGAGGGGGTGAAGTGATAAAGTGAAATACAAAAACAGCCCAAAATGATAGAAATGATGATAGATCATGATCTGATAGATCATTTTATAAATGTGCATCTTACATTACCATTAAACTGTAGAACCCTACAACTAATAAAACAACATGGTAGTAGAGGGAGCACAAACAATTCATGAAACTTTTGACTCGGAAGCTGCATTACTTTATTTAAAATACATTTAATGTCATTTGGCTGAAACAATTTACCATCAAATCTCAGAGCTTTGAAGTTTAGGAAGGGCATAATACTGGCTAAATTACTTATTTTAGCATTTTATTAGTAAATTAATACTTTGATTCTGTAATTGGAGGCCATTTTAGTCATGGAGGCACAGACTCAATGCACTGACTTTCTAGACAAAAGGTTAGTATACGAAGGAGATTCCGACTATAGTTGAGATATACATTAATTGAGATAATACTTTAATGCAGAGATGAAATACAAATCTACAAAATAAATTAACCCCACATTCATACACACAGGTGTTTTGGGTGTAATAGGGTGGTGGTGGTGTCCAGGTTTGGAGGTGACACCGCATGCATCCATACAGTTCCATACAAGTTAGGGTTATCCAGTGTACTACAGTTCAAAGTCAACTCTACTTCCCATTATAGTGAGAGTGGAAAAGGTACTGGCAGTGAAAAGCTTAATTTTTTTTTTTATTTATTCATAAGAGCAGTAGGTACAGGAGATACAGGACAAAACACAGAGTGCCAAAACAAGTGAGACAGTTCAGCTTGAGAAGAGGGCAGCTGGGATCGGGACATCTGTTGTTACCTGCATTCACCTGAAGGGCAGCGCTAGAGGACAGGTTGCCACTTGAGTTGACGGCCCGGCACACATAGAGACCTGCGTCAGACTCAGTGACTTTCTGTATAAACAATGCATGTTTGCCTTCTTTTTGGGACAGTTCTATGTGCTCATCATTGGTCAGTTTCTCTCCATTCTTGAACCTAAAGCAAGAAGTCAATTATCACACAATCACAACAAGAAAAACACAAATCACATTCCTATTTATCAGAGGGTGAGCTGAAGCACAATCAATCAAAACAAATAGATTATTTAAAATTAGAACGTGCCAATAATGATCAAATGTGTTATCAAAGTTGTTATTAAACAGGAATCAAAACGAAAGGTTAGATAAGTCAAAAAACAGTAAAGGATTTTAGTCAAATAAATACATATTATGTTATCCACACAAAACATGACTTGGGATTCAGATTTAACACTACTTATGCAGTTTATAAATCTATCTTATAATTTCTCAATGTGTCCTTTCCTCTCCACCTGAATGATCCTTTTGGAATTGATTAATAAAATATCCCCAACACATTGGTTGACAGTTTGCTTGTAGAATAAAGCAGTGACTGATAATACTACTGTAAACAGGCTTTTCATGCTATAGAAGAGTAAAAATAATACAGATTTTATTAAAATAATGAAGTTCTACTGTTCCATTTCTACTTGCACCAATACTCCATCTGTGTCAGAAATGACACCCTGACCTATACCCTTTAGAGTGCACTACTTCTGGTCAAAGGTAGTGCACAATATAGGGAATAGGATGCCATTTCAGACGCAACATCTATGTTAATGAATGACTAAAGCCTATGAGCTACCCACCATGTTAATGTAGGCTCTGGAAATCCAGTGACCTCCACTTCCAGGGTCACAGGCGACCCCTCCATAACTGTGGGACTAGACAGTAGTTTGGAGAAGTGAGGAGGGCCCTGGCCTGCTAGGGTGCTCCCCACGGACCGGCTGGTACCAGGCAGCCTGATCTCTTCTCTGATGGCTGTGGGATTGCAGAGGTCTGGGTCTTGGCCCTGGTCTGTGAGTGTGACTACTGTGGTGGTTAATGGGGAGGGGGTAGCATGCGTGTTAAGAGAGCTAGCGGCGGCAGCAGCGGGGAAGGCAGGACCTCGAACCATCATGGTGCTAGGTTCATGCACACTCTCCTGCGTCTCTGTGACAGAGCTCTCATGCACGGAATACACGGTCTGGTGGCACTTGTTTAGGCCTAGGGGGGCGACTGGTGGGAGATTTGAGAGGTTGGCGTTTGGAAGGTTGGGGATGCCCCTGCTTTTCAGAATACTGGAGAGTGTGTTTGAGACCAGGCTTGGTGCTGGGACAGTCAGGGGGCTGTGGATGAAAGAAGAGGACTCTGCTCTGAACTTGGTGTTGAGGCCCCCTGTAGGAGAGGGACAGCTTACAGTCTGCTCTCTGATCCTCTGTTGGCTCTGGCTGTTATCATTATGTGTGGAGTGGAACTGGTGGCTGTACTGGTTGACGTGAATGGTGTGGGACTGGGAGCTTAGACAGAAACCATCCAGGTCCAGGTCATTCTCTGATAGGACAATGTTGGACTCTGGGGTCTCGGAAAGCGGGGGCAGGGAGATGTCGTCGGGGGAGGTGCACTCATATTCGTCGTTGGACAAGGACTCTTCTGTCATGAGGTTATGCCGCTGAAGGTTCCCCTCCGTCAGACCCCCTGCGGGCGGCAGCAGATGTGATGCATCTTGGGGGAAAGGCTCACCCTGTAAGGATTAGAAGAAAAAACTATCAGAGAGAGGTCAAAATAAAAGCAGGTCACATACAGATCCCTTATGTATGGGGTCTTGGGACAGAAAACCCCAGTAGTAGTGAAGTATGATAATAAGTCATGAATATACCTCAGTCAAAAACAAGGAGGACTTCAAGAAATGAAAAACAACAGCGGAAAACCAATTGTTTGAGGACTTAAGAAGACCAACCTGATCAGTACTAGAAGTATGAAACCCAGGGAAGTTCCTCTGAGCAGGGCACTGTCTCTCCTTCTTCTGGAACTCTCTCTGTATATCAGTGAAGCTGGGAGTCCAAGTGAAGGCAGTAGGAGGAGGGGTGACCAGAGACTTGATCCCCGCCTGGTTGAGTGCATGGACTTTCCTGTCCCTCTCCAGCGGTGAACAGGACAGGTTGAAGATGTGTGTACATGAGAAAGAGGTGCTCAGCTGCTCTTTTCTCTCCATGGTCAACCTGCTGGTGATAGTCTCCACTCTGCTGGTCTCCGAACACATCTCCTGGGTATGATACCTATAATAATTATAATAATACATGGGTTTAATAGAGCGTTTTCATGGAGCCAAAGTCTCTTTATAATAGTTCCAAAGAAACAGAATAAACCAAAAAAAAATATCAACAAAACAAAAAAAGGTAAGGGGAGAGGAATCTGTGTGTGTGTGTGTGTGTGTGTGTGTGCAGGCACGTGCACAGATAGGAGTCAACCTGTGCCCAGCACATGCCCTTTTGCCGTCCCACTCGCCAAGTGCCCTTTTGGGTGGTGGTAATAGGTATTATATTTTTTATAAAGTTTTGTCATTGTTGTTCTGAACCCATTGCCTGCAAGTTGTCGCAACGTCATCAAGTTCGCCACTCCCACATCATCACCCTGTCCGTTGGTTGCACTGCCCTATACAGAGCTTGCGCAAGCCCGGTATCCAAACATTCATGGCTTGAGATGCAGTCAACGTTCAAGCTACCTAGTTAGTGAATATCAACAGTACTGCTACAGAAGCATAACATCATCAATATTCGGTATGGTTGGCTGATACACGAAAAACAGAGGCAGAAAGAGAGTAGATCGGCTGCATCAACAACCCTCGCTCTGACCCAACTCCATCCCTTCCTCAGTCGGCAGCAGCAACACAGATAGTCTAGACCAGGGGTCCCAAAACATTTTTCACTCAGACCCCCCCTTCCAGCATTGGGGAACATCCCACGCTCCCGCCATGTCAATTTCTATGGGCACAAGCACTGTTCATGACACAAACTGTTCACACCCTTCTTGTTGCAGGTTTAAAGCTTATTTCCTGTAGTTGTACACATTTCGTCATGGGGTACAGAGAAAATGTTGCAGTTTTAAAGCACATTTTCTTGCAATTCTACATATTTTGTCATGTCTAATGTTTATTCATGTGATATTTGAGTGACTCAAACATTACAACAAAATCTATGGGCTAAAAAACATTAGCTAACATTGGCTAGTTAATCTGAACATTTCTGACAAGTTATGAATAGCTCTCTGAGGTATGCAATTACTGACAAGACAAGAGTAAAACTACCCAATTTTGAAATTGCACCTTGTGCATTGTACTATTTTCAGACATTGAATATCCCTTTGAGCATGGTGAATGTATTAATTACATTTCGGATTGTGTATCAATACACCCAATCACTACAAAGATACAGGCGTCCTTCCTAACTCAGTTTCCGGAGAGGAAGAAAACCGCTCAGGGTTTTCACCATGACACCAATGGTGACCTTAAAACAGTGACAGAGTTAAATGGCTGTGATCGGAGAAAACTGAGGATGGATCAACAACATTGTAGTTACTCCACAATACTAACTTAATTGACAGAGTGAAAAGAGGGAAGCCTGTACAGAATAAAAATATTCCAAAACATGCATCCTGTTTTCAGCAAGGCACTAAAGTAATATGTGTTGTTGCATAAATAAATATTCCTATGCTCATGAGGATGCCCTTTAACACCTGTCCCCTGAAAGGTCTGTGCAAGGCCCTGTGTGTGTATGTGTGTGTGTGTGTGAGAGTGTGTGTGTATGTGTGTGTGTGTGCAAGCATGGGTTGTGAGTGAGGGGAGGATGTACGTGTAGATAGTGGTGGTGGTGGTTGAAGGTACCTGCTCTCTGATAACACTTTGTTATGATGTTGATCTGGTAGTTCCTGGCTCCTTGTTTTGCGGATTTGAGCTTTCTTGCTTCTTGTGTTTTCAAAGTTTTTTATGGGTATCTCTTTCCCATTCATTCCCATAGTTAGTTCGGGAGTGTGTCCAGTTTCTTTCAGCTCAGACTGCTGAAACCATACATTATAATGTCAAAAAAATAAAGGGAAACCACATTTCACACAGTATGAAAAAAAAACTGAGACTGAAAATATATATATATTTTTTTACAGATTACAGATGGTGTCAGAAATGGGATCCAAAACCCACTGAAGCCAACAAAATGGTGTACTGTTTCCTTATCAATAAACATACCACATCAAGAGACTCCTGGGGGTACATCTCAGCTTTCTCTGTTTCTTGGTTAGATTTTTTCTCTTGTTTGTTTTCCTCTTGTATGTCATTATCCAATTCTTTTATTTCAGGCTCCTGCTTCAAAACCTCAGTCTGGAATTAGAGAACAATCACATATTTTCAAGAGGCATTTTCTATTAAAATGTCTGAGGAAAATAACCAGGCAAAAAAGCTGTTTTCATCGTACTTGTAGTTTAGCCTCCAAGTCCATTAATCCATTAGATAGTTCCTTTATCGATTCCACTATCTCATTGTGTCTGGTGACAGTTTTCTCCGTATACTTATTTCCCTCCTCAGCACCTGTACATTAAAAACAGTTCATACAGTCCTCAATGCCAGTGTCATGGGCGTGACTTCCAATAAGGACAGGGGGACATGTCCCCCCACATTTCCTTACCCCCAAAAAGCTGACCCAGACCATAAGAATTCTGTCTAAAGTCAAGATGGTGGTTTATTGTGTGTGGTCTGTTTCCTTACCATGCAGACGGACAGCCAGTTCTGTGATTTGGCTGATCCTCTCCTCTTGCTGAGGCACAGTGGGCCAAACAAACTTCTCAAACTGCTTGTATAGAATAGACACTGCTTCCCTGGTCTTACACTGGGAAGAGTACTTCCCTACTCTCACAATTGTAGCACTTGCTTCATCACACCAGAAGTTATACTGAAATTCAAAAGCAGAAAAAATTGTGAGACAATTGAAGATGTTAGGTGAACACAAAATACGCTATATCCAATTCCTTGAGTTTTGTGATGCTTTCTGAAAAGATGTTGGTTGATTTTTTATCCAACATTTTTTTTCTCCACAATTGGCAAGTAGAGAGTAAACGATTTGTCTAGAATTTTCTCTATCCACACCTCATCCACAGCTTGCTGCAGCTTTACGCTCATGTCCAGATTCTGCCTGTACTCCTCCACAGTCTTGTCAAACTCCCCCAGCTGTCTCTGAAGCTCATTCACAGCATCCTCTATCTCTCTGGGGCTACTGCCTATTAGATGCTTCTCTGTGCTGGAAGTCACTTTGACTGTAAATACCTGCATCCGTTTCTGCAATATCTGGATGAAGAGAGAAAGAATTAAGATAGAAAGAGGCAAACAAAATATGCATGACCTAGGAATAATTTCAGAACCATTGAACAGCAGGGGAATGAGGGAAATGTGATTTTGTTGTTGTTGTTGTAGCAAACAGGCTGTGTCTCACCTGTAACTTTTCAACATAAATCTCTATCTGCTGGATTTGGTTTTTCACTGCTTTCAGGTTCCTTGACTTGTCGTTTTTCTTCATATAATTGAACTTCAAGTTGTTAAATTTCTTCTTGAGGTCCTTGAATGACTGTCTCAGCTGAAATGAAAACAATCACAATCTATTAATAACAAATGTTTTCAATCAGAATACAAAACATTTAAATCAGTTAAGACATAAAAGCCTCATATCATCATCATCCTGTGTTTCTTATCTGCGTTGACATCTAAATACATTGTAAATCACTCCCTTTAATACAGTTAAAGAACATTGAACATGTACCATCTAACAGCACCACCAGAGATATGAAGGAGGGGGAGGCTGGCTGGGTTAGGGTATCCTATCTTGGCAGGAAAACAGAACAGTGTAGCAGAGCAGGGTTGGATTCAGATTCAGTCAGTGTAAGGATTATTTTGTTGAATTTATTGGCTAAGACTGGAGACGTGATTTATACAGTAGGGCCATTTCGGGCTTCTGCAGTGGTGTAGAGTCTCCGAATGGCCAGCTCATATGTCAGACAAGGACAGCTGCAGCCTAACCAGCCTCCCTGTACATCCCATTTTGGGAACCTCGTATAACTATATTTTTCCCTATCTGAGATGGGTACATGGGGAGTCTCTGTTTTACACACAGATACAGAGACTTTATGGAACACAAAGCCTTCACTATCTCATCCTGGAATATCCAAGGCCTGAGGTCATCTGCCTTTGGCCTAAAGAGCAGGAACCTGGACGTTGTCATCCTACAAGAAGCATGGTAAAGAGGATATGGACTCACTGGTTGCCCTCTAGATTACAGAGAGCTGGTAGTCCCATCCACCAAACAACCAGGTGTGAAACAGGGAAAGGACTCAGGGGGTATGCTAATTTGGTATAGAGCAGACCAAACTCACTGTATTAAATTAATCAAAACAGGAAAATTTTACATTTGGCTAGAAATTCAAAAGGAAATGATCTTAACAGAGTAAAAATGTCCTCCTGTGTGCTATCTATATCCCCCCCCCACTAGAATCCCCATACTTTAATGAAGACAGCTTATCCATCCTAGAGGGGGGAATCAATAATTTCGAAGCCCAGGGACATGTACTAGTCTGTGGTGACCTAAATGCCAGAACTTCCCCATATGCCCCCCTACGCACAACTACGACAACATAACCAACAAAAATAGGTCACAACTGCTGCAGCTCTGTCGCACGCTGGGTATGTACATAGTCAATGGTAGGCTTCGAGGGGACTCCTATGGTAGGTATACCTATAGCTCATCTCTTGGCAGTAGTACTGTAAACTACTTTATCACTGACCTCAACCCAGTCTCTCAGAGCATTCACAGTCAGCCCACTGACACCCCTATCAGATCACAGCAAAATCACAGTCTACTGTACTTGTACAGACCAATACTCAATCATGAGGCATCAAAGCCAAAGGAACGGAATAATATTAAGAAATGCCATAGATGGAAGGAAAGTAGTGTTGAAACCTACCAAAAAACAATTAGGCAACAACAAATTCAATCCCTTTTAGACAACTTCCGGGACAAAACATCCCACTGTAATAGTTAAGGTGTAAACTTTTCAGTAGAAAACTTACAGTATATTTGACCTCTCAGCTTCCCTATCAAATCTAAAAATGTCAAACGGAAAACCAGAGAATATTAACAACAATGACAAATGGTTTGATGAAGCATGCAAAAACCTAAGAAAGAAATTGAGAAACCTATCCAACCAAAACATAGAGACCCAGAAAACCTGAGCCTTCACTATGGTGAATCACTGAAACAAGACAGAAATACACTACAGAAAATGAAGGAACAGCACGTCAGAAATCAGCTCCATGTCATTGAAGAATCCATAGACTCTAACCACTTCTGGGAAAATTGAAAAACACTAAACAAACAACAACATGAAGAGTTATCTATCCAAAACGGAGATGTATGGGTAAACCACTTCTCCAATCTTTTGGCCCTATAACAAAGAACAAATAGCAAAAACATATACATGATCCACAAAAGTGGAGACAAATTTGACCCCAATAACTACCGTGGGATATGCGCCAACAGCAACCTTGGGAAAATCCTCTGCATTATCATTAACAGCAGACTTGTACATTTACTCAGTGAAAACAATGTACTGAGCAAATGTCAAATTGGCTTTTTACCAAATTACCGTAAGACAGACCACGTGTTCACCCTGCACACCCTAATTGACAAACAAACAAACCAAAATGAAGGCAAAGTCTTCTCATGCTTTGTTGATTTAAAAAAAACTTGCCTCATTTTGGCACAAGGATCTGCTATACAAATTCATGGAAAGTGGTGTTGGGGGAAAAACATACGACATTATAAAATCCATGTACAGAAACAAGTGAGCAGTTAAAATTGACAAAAAACACACATTTCTTTCCACAGGGCCATGGGATGAGACAGGGATGCAGCTTAAGCCCCACCCTCTTCAACATATATATCAACAAATTGGCAAGGGCACTACAACAGTCTGCAGCACCCGGCCTCACCCTACTACAATCTGAAGTCAAATGTCTATCAATCAAATGTATTTATAAAGCCCTTTTTACATCAGCCGATGTCACAAAGTGCTACAGTATACAGAAACCCAGCCCAAAACCCCAAACAACAAGCAATGCAGAAGCACGGTGACTAGGAAAAACTCCCTAGAAAGGTAGGAACCTAGGAAGAAACCTAGAGAAGAACCTGGCTCTGAGGGGTGACCAGTCTTCTTCTGGCTGTGCCGGGTGGAGATTATAACAGTACATGGCCAAGATGTTCAAACGTTCATAGATGACCAGCAGGGTCAAATAATAATAATCACAGTGGTTGTAGAGGGTGCAACAGGTCAACACCTCAGGAGTAAATGTCAGTTGGCCTTTCATAGCCGAGTCAGAGACATCAGGTGCGGTAGAGAGAGAGTCGAAAACAGCAGGTCTGGGACAAGGTAGCACGTCCGGTGAACAGGTCAATGTTCCATAGCCGCAAGCAGAACAGTTGAAATTGCAGCAGCCGCACGACCAGGTGGACTGGGGACAGCAAGGAGTAATCAGGCCAGGTACAGTGGCTTGTGAAAGTATTCACCCCCTTGGCAGACTTTGAACATTCCACAGAGCACCATTAAATCCATTACTAAAACATAGAAGGAATATTGCACCACAACAAACCTTCCAAGAGAGGGCCACCCACCAAAACTCACGGACCCGGCAAGGAGGGCATTAATCAGAAAGGCAACAAAGAGACCAACGATAACCCTGAAAAAGCTGCAAAGCTCCACAGCGGAGATTGGTATATCTGTCCATAGGACCACTTGATTTATTTTTTAAACATTTTATTTAACCTGTATTTAAGTTCTCATTTACAACTGCGACCTAGCCAAGATAAAGCAAAGCAGTGCGACACAAACAACAACAAAAGAGTTACACATGGAATAAACAAGCGTACAGTCAATAACACAATAGAAAAAGAAAGAAAGTCTATATACAGTGTGTGCAAATGGTGTGAGGAGGTAAGGCAATAAATAGGCCATAGTAGCGAAGTAATTACAATTTAGCAAATTAGCACTGGAGTGATAGATGAGCAGATGATGATGATGTGCAAGTAGAAATACTGGTGTGCAAAAGAGCAGAAAAGTAAATAAAAACAATATGGGGATGAGGTAGGTAGATTGGGTGGGCTATTTACAGATGGGCTATGTACAGCTGCAGCGATCGGTTAGATGCTCAGATAGCTGATGTTTAAAGTTAGTGAAGGAAATATAAGTCTCCAGCTTCAGTGATTTTTGCAATTCGTTCCAGTCATTGGCAGCAGAGAACTGTAAGGAAAGGCAGCCAAAGGAGGTGTTGGCTTTGGGGATGACCAGTGAGATATACCTGCTGGAGCGCGTGCTACGGGTGGGTGTTGTTATCGTGACCAGTGAGCTGAGATAAGGCGGAGCTTTACCAAGCATAGACTTATAGATGACCTGGAGCCAGTGGGTCTGGCAACGAACATGTAGCGAGGGCCGGCCAACTAGAGCATACAGGTCGCAGTGGTGGGTGGTATAAGGGGTTTTGGTGACAAAACGGATGGCACTATGATAGACTGCATCCAGTTTGCTGAGTAGAGCATTGGAAGCTATTTTATAAATGACATTGCCGAAGTCGAGGATCGGTAGGATAGTCAGTTTTACGAGGGTATGTTTGGCGGTGTGAGTGAAGGAGGCTTTGTTGCGAAATAGGAAGCTGATTCTAGATTTAATTTTGGATTGGAGATGTTTAATATGAGTATGGAAGGAGAGTTTACAGTCTAGCCAGACACCTAGGTATTTGTAGTTCTCCACATATTCTAAGTCAGAACCGTCCAGAGTAGTGATGCTAGTCGGGCGGGCGAGTGCGGGCAGCGAACGGTTGAAAAGCATGCATTTGGTTTTACTAGCATTTAAGTGCAGTTGGAGGCCACGGAAGGAGTGGTGTATGGCATTGAAGCTTGTTTGGAGGTTAGTTAACACAGTGTCCAAAGAAGGGCCAGATGTATACAGAATGGTGTCGTCTGCGTAAAGGTGGATCAGGGAATCACCCGCAGCAAGAGAGACATCGTTGATATATACAGAGAAAAGAGTCGGCCTGAGAATTGAACCCCGGTGGTACCCCCATAGAGACTGCCAGAGGTCCGGACAACAGGCCCTCCGATTTGACACACTGAACTCTGTCTGCGAAGTAGTTGGTGAACCAGGCGAGGCAGTCATTTGAGAAACCAAGGATGTTGACTCTGCCGATAAGAATACAGTGATTGACAGAGTCGAAAGCCATGGCCAGGTCGATGAAGACGGCTGCACAGTACTGTGTTTTATCGACGGCGGTTGTGATATTGTTTAGTACCTTGAGCGTGGCTGAGGTGCACCCATGACCAGCTCGGAAACCGGATTGCATAGCGGAGAAGGTACGGTGGGATTCGAAATGGTTGGTGATCTGTTTGTTAACTTGGCTTTCGAAGGCTTAGAAAGGCAGGGCAGGATGGATCTAGATCTATAACAGTTTGGGTCTAGTGACCGCGGCAGCTTTCATATCTTTAGGGATCTCAGACGATACGAAAGAGGTTGAACAGACTGGTAATAGGGGTTGCAACAATGGCGGCGGATCATTTTAGAAAGAGAAGGTCCAGATTGTCTAGCCCAGCTAATTTGTACGGGTCAAGGTTTTGCAGCTCTTTCAGAACATCTGCTATCTGGATATGGGTGAAGGAGAAGCTGGGGAGGCTTGGGAAAGTAGCTGCGGGGGGTGCGGAGCTGTTGGCAGGGGTTAGGGTAGCCAGGAGGAAAACATGGCCAGCCATAGAGAAATGCTTCTTGAAATTCTCGATTATCGTGGATTTATCGGCGGTGACAGTGTTACCTAGCCTCAGTGCAGTGGGCAGCTGGGAGGAGGTGCTCTTATTCTCCATGGACTTTACAGTGTCCCAAAACTTTTTGGAGTTAGAGCTACAGGATGCAAATTTCAGTTTGAAAAAGCTAATCTTTGGTTTAAGCCGTACACTCCACAGAGCTGGGCTTTACGGAAGAATGGCCAGAAAAAAGCCATTGCTTAAAGGAAAAAATAAGCAAACATGTTTGGTGTTCGCCAAAAGGCATGTGGGAGACTCCCCAAACATATGGAAGAAGGCACTCTGGTCAGATGAGACTAAAATTGAGCTTTTTGGCCATCAAGGAAAACGCTATGTCTGGCGAAAACACAACCCCTCTCATCACCCCGAGAACATCATCCCCACAGTGAAGCACGGTGGTGGCAGCATCATGCTTTTCATTGGCAGGGACTAGGAAACTGGTCAGGAGGTTAACCTTCCAGCAGGACAATTACTCTAAGCATACTGCTAAAGCAACACTCAAGTGGTTTAAGGGGAAACTTTTAAATGTCTTGGAATGGCCTAGTCAAAGCCCAGACCTCAATCCAATTGAGAATCTGTGGTATGACTTAAAGATTGCTGTACACCAGCGGAACCCATCCAACTTGAAGGAGCTGGAACAGTTTTGCCTTGAAGAATGGCAAAAATCCCAGTGGATAGATGTGCCAAGCTTATAGAGACATACCCCAAGAGACTTGCAGCTGTAATTGCTGCAAAAGGTGGTTCTACAAAGTATTGACTTTGGGGGTGAATAGTTATGCATGCTCAAGTTCTGTTTTTTTGTCTTATTTCTTGTTTGTTTTACAAAATATATTTTGCATCTTCAAAGTGGCAGGCATGTTGTGTAAATCAAATGATACAAACCCCCAAAAAATATATTTTAATGCCAGGTTGTAAGGCCACAAAATAGGACAAATGCCAAGGGGGGTGAATACTTTCGCAAGCCACTGTAGTCCTGAGGCATGGTCCTAGGGCTCCGAGAGAAGAGAGAAAGAATTAGAGGGAGCATACTTCAATTCACACAGGACACCAGATAAGACAGGAGAAATACTCCAAATATACTGTAACAGACTGACCCTAGCCCCCTGACATATAAACTATTGCAGCACAAAAACTGGAGGCTGAGACAGGAGGGGTCGGGAGACACTGTGGCCCCGTCCGACAATACGCCCGGACAGGGCCAACCAGGCAGGATATAACACCACTGTTACGTACGCCTCTTGGAGGAGGGAACACAACAACCTGCTACATCTCAACTCCCGTGGAGTGAAAAAGTATGTGATCATAGGTGCCGGAGAAGAATGACAGAGGTAGAGAAAAATACTGTTTACTGGGAATCTATTATTCCTTAACACGGTAATGTGGGGAAAAGGGGCTGGATGGAACCAAAGCAAAGAAGTACAAATTAAAGAGTCCCCTCTCCTACCTTACCTGCCTTCCCACTTCTTAACTAACCTTTAGCACCACCTGGCATGCTAACCAAAATACAGGGGGGTGGTCCGCCCAGGTCTTACCTAGTAGACAGATTAAATACTACGGGTTATGTATGCCCGCAGGCCTCTTGCCTAAACACTCCCAAGGTGCGTTCCCCTTCCCCCCCTGGAAACAAATGAAACAGAACAATTTACCAATACATAAAAAGAAGCTCTCCTCCCTGACAAAGGAACACTGGCTTTTATAAAGCTGGAGAAGGAGTTGGTAATCGAAGAAACAGCTGTTTCCCCTGACGAGAGGGAGGGGTCAGAGCTCCAATCAGTGATGGGGCCGACCAATCAGCTGCTTTAGGATTCCAGGAAGCCATTTCCTGAAATACACACACATACAAACCCACAACAACACAGAAACTGGGGAACGTAACATCCACCCACTTTGCCAAAGCACAGCCCCCACACCACTAGAAGGATATCTTCAAACCACCATCTTACTACCCTGAGACAAGGCCGAGTATACCCCACAAAGATCTCCCCCATGGCATGAACCCGAGGGGGGCGCCAACCCAGACAGAAAGATCACGTCAGTGACTCAACCCACTCAAGTGACTCACCCCTCCTAGGGATGGCATGGAAGAGCACCAGTAAGCCAGTGACTCAGCCCCCCATAATAGGGTTAGAGGCAGAGAATCCCAGAGGAGAGAGGGGAACCGGCCAGGCAGGGACAGCAAGAGCGGTTCGTTGCTCCAGTGCCTTCCATTCACCTTCACACCCCTGGGCCAGACTACACTCAATCATAGGACCTACTGAAGAGATGAGTCTTCAATAAAGACTTAAAGGTCGAGACCGAGTCCGCGTCTCTCACATGGATAGGTAGACCGTTCCATAAAAATTAAGCTCTATAGGAGAGCTTAGAAATTCTAGGGACAATAAGGAGGCCTGCATCTTGTGACCGTGGCGTACGTCGGAAAGATAAGTAGGAGCAAACCCATGTAATGCTTTGTTGGTTAGCAGTAAAACCTTGAAATCAGCCATAGCCTTAACAGGAAGCCAGTGTAGAGAGGCTAGCAGCAAATTTTGGGGTTCTAGTCAAGATTCTAGCAGCCGTGTTTAGCACAAACTGAAGTTCATTTAGTGCTTTATCCGGGTAGCCGGAAAGTAGAGCATTGCAATAGTCTAATCTAGAAGTGAAAAAGGCATGGATACATTTTTCTGCATCATTTTTGGACAGAAAGTTTCAGATTTTTGCAATGTTACGTAATGGAAAAAAGCTGTCCTCGAAATAGTCTTGAGATGTTCATCAAAAGACAGATCAGGGTCCAGAGTAATGCCGAGGCCCTTCACAGTTTTATTTGAGACGACTGTACAACCATCAAGATTAATTGTCAGATCCAACAGAAGATCTCTTTGTTTCTTGGGACATAGAACTAGCATCTCTGTTTTGTCTGAGTTTAAAAGTAAAACATTTCCCGCCATCCACTTCCTGAAACACAGGCTTCCAGGGAGGGCAATTTTGCGGCTTCACCCTGTTTCATCAAAATGTACAGCTGTGTATCGTCCACATAGCTGTGAAAGTTAACATTATGTTTCCGAATGACATCACCAAGAGGCAAAATATATAGTGAAAACAATAGTGGTCCTAAAAACGAACCTTGAGGAACACTGAAATGTACAGTTGATTTGTCAGAGGACAAACCATCCACAGAGACAAACTGATATCTTTCAGACAGATAAGATATAAATCCAGGCCAGAACTTGTCCATGTAGACCAATTTGGGTTTCCAACCTCTCCAAAAGACTGTGGTGATCGATGGTATCAAAAGCAGCACTAAAGTCTAGGAGCACGAGGACAGATGCAGAGCCTTGGTCTGATGCCATTAAAAGGTAATTTACCACCTTCACGAGTGCAGTCTCAGTGCTATGATGGGGTCTAAAACCAGACTGAAGCGTTTCATATACATTGTTTGTCTTCAGGAAGGCAGTGAGTTGCTGCACAATAACTTTTCAAAACATTTTGAGTGGAATGGGGGATTCGATATAGGCCGAGAAGGGTCTTCTATGCCATCATAAGGAACATAAAATTCGACATACCATTTAGGATCTGGCAAAAAATACTTGAATCAGTTTTAGAACCTATTGCCTTTTATGGTTGTGAGGTCTGGGGTCGGCTCACCAACCAAGAATTCACAAAAGGGGACAACACCAAATTGAGACTGCATGCAGAATTCTGCAAAAAATATCCTCAGTGTAAAACACCAAATAATGCATGTAGAGCAGAAAAGAGCCGTTAAATTCTATAGCCACCTAAAAGGAAGCGATTCCCAAACCTTCCATAACAAAGCCATCACCTACAAAGAGATGAACCTGGAGAAGAGTCCCCTAAACAAGCTGGTCCTGGGGCTCTGTTCACAAACACAAACAGACCCCACCGAGCCCGAGGACAGAAACACAATTAGACCCAACCAAATCATGAGAAAACAAAAAGATAATTACTTAACACATTGCGAAGAATTAACAAAAAAACAGAGCAAACTAGAATGCTATTTGGCCCTAAACAGAGAGTACACCGTGGCAAAATACCTGACCACCGTGACTGACCCAAACTTAAGGAAAGCTTTGACTATGTACAGACTCAGTGAGCATAGCCTTGCTATTGAGAAAGGCCACCGTAGGCAGACCTGGCTCTCAAGAGAAAGACAGGCGGAAACTGAGCTGCACTTCCTAACCTGCCAAATGTATGACCATATTAGAGGCACATATTTCCCTCAGATTACACAGACCCACAAATAATTTGAAAGCAAACCAAATTCTGAAAAACTCCCTTATCTCCTGAGTGAAATACCACAGTAGCAATATTTGTGACCTGTTGCTACAAGGAAAG
The DNA here is from genome assembly GCA_030435695.1 of Brachymystax lenok tsinlingensis. Classification (NCBI taxonomy): domain Eukaryota; kingdom Metazoa; phylum Chordata; class Actinopteri; order Salmoniformes; family Salmonidae; genus Brachymystax; species Brachymystax lenok. The sequence continues at coordinate 19,385,390 of CM059785.1, forward strand.
GGCAACCAGTGAAGAACAAACACCATTGTAAATACAACCCATATTTTTCCCCCTTGTGTACTTTAACAATTTGCACATAATATGACATTTGAAATGTCTTTAATATGTTTTTACTTTTGTGAGTGTAATGTTTACTGTTCATTTTTATTGTTTATTATCTACTTAACTTGCTTTGGCAATGTTAACATATGTTTCCCATGCCAATAATGCCCTTAAATTGAATTTTGAGGAGAGAGAGAGAAACAAGAAGGAAACATTAAGGAAGGGCTGTTAGTTGACCCATCTCATCAAGTAGCTGGAGCTGGCCTTCCCAAAGCAATTACTGTATAGCTACTGAGCCAGATGCTACGGAGACCTAACTGAGACCTTCTGACCCACTGATAACTTAATAGAACCAAAGTAAACAACCTTCAGAGAACTATAAAGAGATTACAGATTACAGATGACAAAGATTCCCATGCATAATAGAAATATACTATATGTGATCGTATACAAGTAAATGCAAGGTTTGAAATGATAATTTTTTGGTCAAATATTATATCTGTTTGGGCTTCTTGAGGTCAATTTGCAGTCTAGAATTTATGTTCCGGCACCCTGACCCTCCGCTCAAGAAAATAATTGGCCTTTAGTTTGCAGAACCAGAGCAGTATGGCTCTTGAGGGAAGTAGGCAATAGGCATAGCCTAGGCTGTGCGACTGTAAACTGAGGGTGCGGTCTGAGAGCACGATCGGACTTAAATGGAGTCTCACCCCAGCTGATGAGCAGCAGCAACTGCTCCTGCTAATAAAATGCCATCGTGTCTACTCATCCATATTTATAAAAGGCTGTTGGCTAGTCAAATGGACGTCTAAAGTTGCATTTTTTTGCATTTTAGCTAAGCCTAACCCTTTTCCTAACCCGCTACGTTAATAGTTCTCCTTACCTGCTATGGAAGGTCAATCTTGGTCAATTCTGACATAAGCTATATCCCATCTGTCTATTTAATGGTAATTTATGGCACAGCAAAGAGAGAAAAAAAGTCCCTTCTTTCAATTTCTAAGCACAATTTCTCCTTAAATGTCATACCATTACAGCGTAATACTTATTACGTTATTAATATGAAATACTTAGTCGTTACTAATGTATCTTCTCTTTCTTTATTCATGAAAAATGATTGTAGACTAGTCTGTACGATTACATAAGACATGATCGGAGTTAATTCCATTTCAATTCAGTCAATTCAGGAAGTAAACGGAAATTCCTATGCTATTTAATAAGGCAATTGACATTGGAATTTCAGTTTACTGTACTTCCTGAATTGATAAATTGAAATGGAATTGACACCAACTTTTAAAGTGCATTCGGAAAGTATTCAGACCCCTTGACTTTTTCCACATTTTGTTACATTACAGCCTTATTCTAAAATGTATTGAATACATTTTTTTCCTCATCAATCAACGCAAAGCGTAGACAAAGCGAAAACAGTTTTTTAGAAATGTTTGCAAATGTCTTAAAAAAAAACAGAAATACCTTATTTACAAAGGTATTCAGACCCTTTGCTATGAGACTCGAAATTGAGCTCAGGTACATCCTGTTTCTATTGATCATCCTGTGGTAAATTCAATTAATTGGACATGATTTGGAAAGGCACACATCTGTCTATATAAGGTCCCACAGTTGACAGTGCATGTCAGAGCAAAAAACAAGCCACGAGGTTGAGGGAATTGTCCGTAGTGCTCCGAGACAGGATTGTGTTGAGGCACAGATCTGGGGAAGGGTACCACAAAATGTCTGCAGCATTGAAGGTCCCCAAGAACACAGTGGCCTCCATCATTCTTAAATGGAAGAAGTTTGGAACCACACAAGACTCTTCCTAGAGCTGGCCACCCGGCCAAACTGAGCAATCGGGGGAGAAAGGTCTTGGTCAGGGAGGTGACTAAGAACACGATGGTCACTCTGACAGAGCTCCAGAGTTCCTTTGTGGAGATGGGAGAACCTTCCAGTAGGACAACCATCTCTGCAGCACTCCACCAATCAGGTCTGAATACTTATGTAAATGTGATATTTCATTATTATTTATTTTGCAAACAAAAAACAGTTTTTGCTTTGTCATTATGGGGTATTGTGTGTAGATTAATTAGGGGGGGAAAACTATTTAATCCATTTTAGAATAAGGCTGTAACGTAATAAAATGTGGAAAAAGTCAAGGGGTCTGAATACTTCCGAATGCACTGTAAGAGTACACCCCTGCAGCAGTGTCCGGTAAAAGTCTAGGTATGTCTACGTATGCTCAGCCAACTGTATGGTGTCCTTAGTATAGTGAGAACAAGTAATGGTCCAAGCAAGGTGATATATTCATGACATATTTAGGAGCGCTCTACGTTCTCTCAGGAGGCAACAGCGGCTCTGCTGACCAGATGAAATCACCTAACCAGAAAATAATAATTATGCCCTCACTTCTCAAGTGTTGGAAAATGTTTATTATACAGTAGATAGGGCCTTTCTAGGGTATGTACAGTGGGGGAAAAAAGTATTTAGTCAGCCACCAATTGTGCAAGTTCTCTCACTTAAAAAGATGAGAGAGGCCTGTAATTTTCATCATAGGTACACTTCAACTATGACAGACAAAATTTTGGCCCATTCCTCCATGCAGATCTCCTGTAGAGCAGTGATGTTTTGGGGCTGTCGCTGGGCAACACGGACTATCAACTCCCTCCAAAGATTTTCTATGGGGTTGAGATCTGGAGACTGGCTAGGCCACTCCAGGACCTTGAAATGCTTCTTACGAAGCCACTCCTTCGTTGCGCGGGCGGTGTGTTTGGGATCATTGTCATGCTGAAAGACCCAGCCACGTGTCATCTTCAATGCCCTTGCTGATGGATGGAGGTTTTCACTCAAAATCTCACAATACATGGCCCCATTCATTCTTTCCTTTACACGGATCAGTCGTCCTGGTCCCTTTGCAGAAAAACAGCCCCAAAGCATGATGTTTCCACCCCCATGCTTCACAGTAGATATGGTGTTCTTTGGATGCAACTCAGCATTCTTTGTCCTCCAAACACGACGAGTTGAGTTTTTACCAAAAAGTTCTATTTTGCTTTCATCTGACATTCTCCCAATCCTCATCTGGATCATCCAAATGCTCTCTAGCAAACTTTAGACGGGCCTGAACATGTACTGGCTTAAGCAGGGGGACACGTCTGGCACTGCAGGATTTGAGTCCCTGGCGGCGTAGTGTGTTACTGATGGTAGGCTTTGTTACTTTGGTCCCAGCTCTCTGCAGGTCATTCACTAGGTCCCCCCGTGTGGTTCTGGGATTTTTGCTCACCGTTCTTGTGATCATTTTGACCCCACGGGGTGAGATCTTGCGTGGAGCCCCAGATCGAGGAAGATTATCAGTGGTCTTGTATGTCTTCCATTTCCTAATAATTACTCCCACAGTTGATTTCTTCAAACCAAGCTGCTTACTTATTGCAGATTTAGTCTTCCCAACCTGGTGCAGGTCTACAATTTTGTTTCTGGTGTCCTTTGACAGCTCTTTGGTCTTGGCCATAGTGGAGTTTGGAGTGTGACTGTTTGAGGTTGTGGACAGGTGTCTTTTATACTGATAACAAGTTCAAACAGGTTCCATTAATACAGGTAATGAGTGGAGGACAGAGGAGCCTCTTAAAGAAGAAGTTACAGGTCTGTGAGAGCCAGAAATCTTGCTTGTTTGTATGTGACCAAATACTTATTTTCCACCATAATTTGCAAATAAATTCATAACAAATCCTACAATGTGATTTTTTGGATTTTTTTTCCTCATTTTGTCTGTCATAGTTGAAGTGTACCTATGATGAAAATTACAGGCCTCTCTCATCTTTTTAAGTGAGAGAATTTGCACAATTGGTGGCTGACTAAATACTTTTTTCCCCCACTGTATAAACAAGCTGTGTGAGGTAACAGAAACACCCTAATGAAAACAACATTCTGATTGCAGTTATTAACAATGAAAATGTATATAGTGGTGAATTAATAAGAAATGGACCAAAAAATGTATATAAAAACAGAGCATCTCAAGTTGTATTAACACTTACATACTGACAACATCGTCCACTAGATGGAGGTAGAGGACAAACATCTTTGCTGTGCCATAAAGGGTGTGTTGGAGTAAAAATAGAGCAGCATGAATAGATTTGGAACAGGAAACATGTTCACTGATAAAGATGTGTGCAAACTTTAGACTAGTACCACCCACAGGCCTACATATGACATGCAGATATAATCATTGTTAGGCCAAGGAAATTCCTAATAAGTAGGGTATTGAGGCCCTGGTATTGAGGCCTCTCATTTGAGTTTCCCTTCCATAGCTGATATGAGAGGAATCTGCTCTCTTGATTGGAGTAACGTGAGACAAATGGATGGAGCGGGAAGGAAAGAGAGAGGGAAGAGAGAGAGGGAGGGAATGTCACTTTAAATATAGACCCTCTAGAGACAAGAATCACAGTCCTAAAAGCCCCTAGCTTGAGCTCTTGATCTGGGGCCTTGGTTAGATAAATTGAGCTCTTGATCTGGGTTAGATCAATTGAGCTCTTGATCTGGGGCCTGGGTTAGTTACATTACGCTCTTGATCGGAGTTCTGTGTTAGATAAATTGAGCTCTTGATCTGGGGCCTGGGTTAGTTACATTAAGCTCTTGATCTGAGTTCTGTGTTAGATAAATTGAGATCTTGATCTGAGTTCTGTGTTAGATAAATTGAGATCTTGATCTGGGGCCTGGGTTAGATAAATTGAGATCTTGATCTGGGGCCTGGGTTAGATAAATTGGGGTGCATAACCCTGTTCCTGGAGAGCTACCATCATGTAGGTTCACTCCAACTCTAATCTAGCACACCTGATACTAATAATTAGCTGGTTGAATCCGGTTAGCTATAACTCGGGTTGGAGCTAAAAAAAACTGCAAAAGAGTAGCTCTCCAGGAACAGTCTCTCCAGGAACAGGGTTAGAGTTAAAATATACAGGAGGGTAGCTCTCCAGGAACAGGGTTAGAGTTAAAACCTACAGGAGGGTTGCGCTCCAGGAACAGGGTTAGAGTTACAACCTACAGGACGGTAGCTCTCCAGGAACAGGGTTAGAGTTAAAACCTACAGGAGGGTTGCGCTCCAGGAACAGGGTTAGAGTTAAAACCTACAGGAGGGTTGCGCTCCAGGAACAGGGTTGGAGAGCCCTGACCTACAGTAATCGACTAATTGAGATAAAGCCAAAGGGTTGTTTCACTGTCCAACATTGGTGATCTCCTCCTTTAAGCAGTGTGTGTGTGTGTGTGTGTGTGTGTGTGTGTGTGTGTGTGTGTGTGTGTGTGTGTGTGTGTGTGTGTGTGTTTCACCTCAGTGATCTCCTCCTTGAAGACACAGTAGTACACGTTGCTAGTGAGGCTCTCTTCACACCTATTGGACTCAGTACTCCAGTTAACACAGCTTCTCTCTAGTCTCTCCAGACGCTCCTGCAGACGCTGTATAGAGAAACCTGAGTCATGCTGGGACGGCAGGAGAGAGAATTTTTGTATCATAAGATAATGATCAGGAAATGTAACAATCTTCAAAAGTACACTAATATTTAATATTTAGCATATCATTAGTATGGATTGTCCCTGGGGAAAAAAACAATTAAAGTAAAGTTTAAAATGAAACAATAAAATACACTCAGGGTCAAGACAAACAGAAGTGAATGATGAGGTGTTGCCTTGCAGTCTCACCAACAGTGTTACTGAGAGATGTACAGTTTGTACAGGTGTCTGACGTGGCTGTGTGTGTCTTCTCACCGACTGTTGTACAGTGTTGCTGATATCTCCTCCCAGAGAGATAGCCAGCTTGTACAGGTGTCTGACGTGACTCTGTCTGTCCTGATGTTGGATCAGCTGGATCTTAGCTTGGCTTGTCTCGCTGAACCCCGTCACAGGCTCCAACATTAACAGCTTATCCAACTGGGGACAAAACAATGAACCAATTAGGAGGCTGTTTATTTGTTGCTCTGATCAGAATCTACGTATGTGTGTTTAATGATGTTTGTATAATCACCAGTTGTTCAAGAATTGATTTTAAAATGACTAAGTAATGCGGTCATATTCTGTTAGTGTCTTCTGCGGTATCTTTTCTGGGAAACCTGCAAAGCATGCAAAGTATCAATCTTTTATGGTACATTTCTGGCTAAAAAGGTCCACGAGGTATCTCCAGGGCATCTCTTAACTGATCCTGTGTTCTATGGTGTCTACAGAAAATCTAGATAGGTAAGTAACTCTCTGATAGTTAGAGTATTTATGTGACATTTCAAGCTGAACATGTCTGAAGGGCAGGGAGCTTTGAGCTATCCTAAACTGATCCCATGTGTTCTCTCAAACACACAGCAAATATAGGTTTCCATGCCAGACCCAGACACAATGACTCCGAAGAGACTACAGCAAAGATAACACCCTCCCTGATACAGTATGTAAGACTATGAGTGCGTCCCAAATGTCACCCTATCCCTTATATAATGCATCTTATTAGCCCTTGTCAAAAGTAGTACACTATTCCTTAGGGAATAGGGTGGTACACAATAGGGTACCACACCCTTAGACGATGTGTTGTTACCTCGTCATAGAGCTGGTGGAACTTCACGGCCATGTTGAGGACAGACTCATACTCTTTGATTTTATCTTTCACTCTCTGATGAAGGTGAAGCATCTCTGTGACTTTCTCACTCTTCTCTTTGATTGGAATTCCTTTCAGTGCCAACAGTTCTGATGTCTTCACCATGTATTCTACCTCTGCATTCAACTGCTACAGGGGACATACAGTAAATAGATATAGTAGAATAATAATGCATATTTACCTATAGGATATCACATAATGGACCAGAACACAAATGTAGGCATAGTGTCATGCCACTTAGAGCCACTGTAAAGATACTGTATAGATATGGTAAAGTGTATACAGTCGTGGCCAAAAGTTTTGAGAATGACACAAATATTAATTTCCACAAAGTTTGCTGCTTCAATGTCTTTAGATATTTTTGTCAGATGTTACTATGGAATACTGAAGTATAATTACAAGCATTTCACAAGTGTCAAAGACTTTTATTGACAATTACATGAAGTTGATGCAAAAAGTCAATATTTGCCGTGTTGACCCTTCTTTTTCAAGACCTCTGCAATCCGCCCTGGCATGCTGTCAATTAACTTCTGGGCCACATCCTGACTGATGGCAGCCCATTCTTGCATAATCATTGTTTGGAGTTTGTCAGAATTTGTGGGGTTTTGTTTGTCCACCTGCCTCTTGAGGATTGACCACAAGTTCTCAATGGGATTAAGGTCTGGGGATATTGATGTTTTGTTTCCCGAGCCACTTAGTTATCACTTTTGCCTTATAGCAAGGTGCTCCATCATGCTGGAAAAGGCCTTGTTCGTCACCAAACTGTTCCTGGATGGTTGGGAGAAGTTGCTCTCGGAGGATGTGTTGGTACCATTCTTTATTCATGGCTGTGTTCTTAGGCAAAATTGTGAGTGAGCCCACTCTCTTGGCTGAGAAGCAACCCTACACATGAATGGTCTCAGGATGCTTTACTGTTGGCATGACACAGGACTGATGGTAGCGCTCACCTTGTCTTCTCCGGACAAGCTTATTTCTGGATGCCCCAAACAATCGATACCCCAGTCCTCAGCAGTCCAATCCCTGTACCTTTTGCAGAATATCAGTCTGTCTCTGATGTTTTTCCTGGAGAGAAGTGGCTTCTTTGCTGCCCTTCTTGACACCAGGCCATCCTCCAAAAGTCTTTGCCTCACTGTGCCTGCAGATGCACTCACACCTGCCTGCTGCCATTCCTGAGCAAGCTCTGTACTGGTGGTGCCCCGATCCCGCAGCTGAATCAACTTTAGGAGACGTTCCTGACGCTTGCTGGACTTTCTTGGGCACCCTGAAGCCTTCTTCACAACAATTGAACCGCTCTCCTTGAAGTTCTTGATGATCCAATAAATGGTTGATTTAGGTGCAATCTTACTGGCAGCAATATCCTTGCCTGTGAAGCCCTTTTTGTGCAAAGCAATGATGACGGCACGTGTTTCCTTGCAGGTAACCATTATTGACAGAGGAAGAACAATGATTCCAAGCACCACCCTGTTTTTGAAGCTTCCAGTCTGTTATTCAAACTCAATCAGCATGACAGAGTGATCTCCAGCCTTGTCCTCGTCAACACTCACACCTGTGTTAACGAGAGAATCACTGACATGATGTCAGCTGGTCCTTTTGTGGAAGGGCTGAAATGCAGTGGAAATGTTTTTGGGGGATTCAGTTCATTTGTATGGCAAAGAAGGACTTTGCAATTAATCTGATCACTCTTCATGACATTCTGGAGTATATGCAAATTGCCATCATACAAACTGAGGCAGCAGACTTTGTGAAAATTCTCAAAACTTTTGGCCACGACTGTACTAACTAACTGCTAACACAGACTATTGGTACTATTGTAAAAGTATTATACATAAAACCATTGTTTTTCTGTAAAAAATATTATAGTTATGATTTCTTCTACCTACTATTTATGACAGCCCAATAGGCAATAGTTCTTACCAGGAAGTGGGGCTTAGCTAGGTTAAAGTTTTCCAGTAGCTTGGACACAGTCTGAAGATCACTTCCCAGATCTACTTTAGAGGTCGGGACAAGAACCTCCTCCACACTATTTAGGTCATGAACAATCTGTAACAAAAAAAAACAAAAAAACAGGGGGGTTCTTGACACTAAATGAGACTGCATTTATGATCAATTGAGAATACATTGGTTGTGATTCAGGAATTTGTAATGTACAGTATACTGAACAAAAACATAAATGCAGCATGCAACAATTTCAATGATTTTACTGAGTTACAGTTCATATAAGGAAATCAGTCAATTGAAATAAATTCTTTAAGCCCTAATCTATGGATTTCACATGACTGGGCAGGGGCGCAGCCATGGGTGGGCCTGGGAGGGCATAGGGCACTCACTGGGGAGCCAGGCCCAGCCAATCAGAATGGGTTTTTCCCCACAAAAGGGCTTTATTACAGACAAATACTCCTCAGTTTCATCAGCTGTCCAGGTGGATGGTCTCAGAAGATCCCACAGGGGAAGAAGCCGGACGTGGAGGTCTTGGGCTGGTGTGGTTACACGTGGTCTGCGGTTGTGAGACCAGTTGAACGTACTGCCAAATTCTCTAAAACGGCATTGGAGGCGGCTTATGGTAGAGAAATGAACACTCACTTCTCTGGCAACAACTCTGGTGGACATTCCTGGAGTCAGCATGCCAATTGCACAGACATCTGTGGCATTATGTTGTGTGACAAAACTGCACATTTTAGAGTGGCCTTTTATTGTCCCCAGCACAAAGTGCACCTGTGTCACACCTGTCAGGTGGATGGATTATCTTGGAAAAGGAGAAATGCTCACTAACAGGGATGTAAACAAATGTGTGCACAAAATTTGAGAGACATTTTGTGCGTATGTAAAATGTCTGGGATCTTGTATCTCAGCTCATGAAAAATGGGACCAACACTTTACATTTTGAGTTTATATTTTTGTTCAGTATACATTGCATACTTATTTTTACTGTACCTTTTTCAGTTGTTCTTTGTATTTCTTCCACTGTTTCTTGACAGACTTCACCTGACTAACGTGGAGCTGCCAGGAGGTCCAGAGGTCTGACAGATCCACCTTCTTCTTGTTCAGCTCCTCCATGATCTTCTCCACTACACCGATGGCTGACCTCACATTCAGGTTCAGGTTCTCACTCACCTGACGATGTCAACGTAAAGAATCCATTGTTATCAGGTACTGGATCTTATCTGTATCCTACAGCCCTTACGAAGGGCTCCTGGATGTTGGAAGTTATTTTTCCAAAGAAAGACATAATAAACCATGCTAACCATACTTATAATGAATTGCAATAATCAATGGTTGTAAGGTTTGTCTAATTTAGGCATGACCTCTGTTTATCGTCATAACTTTTTAAAACTAAATGACAACAAAACAGATATCATGCTCATGGGCCCCAACTCCCTCATCAAGAAACTGGGTCAACTCAACATGACAATCGACGTCTGCACCATCCACTCCAACTCCACAGTCAGGAACTGGGTGTTACATTTGACCCCCACTCTGTCAATTGGACACAAAACCCAAAACATCACCAAGTCAGCCTTCTTCCACCTCAAAAACATCTCACGACTCAGACCCTCTCTAACTGACCCCACTGCTGAAACCCTGTTTAGTTCACTGCCCTGGTTAGTCTGTCATTATGTTTAATGCTGTCCATGGTTAGTCTGTCCTTATATTTGGTGTACTTTTATATACTGCACTTACTTATTTAAATGTGTGATATTATTGCTTTTTATCCTGCTGATTATCTTGTGTATGTAAAGTGACTTGGGGTGTTTTGAAAAGCGCTTAAAGTAAAATATATTATTATTATTATTATTATTATTATTATTATGTGCAGGCAGAAAATCAATGGCTTAAAGGAAGGCTACACGTTAGCAACGTTAACCTGGATAACAGTGCATGGAGGGGTTGAGGCTTAATAATGTCTCTCACCATGTTTGAGTAGTTGATGTAGTTGTTTCCCAGGTCCAGCATGGTGAGGAAGCGTTCCAACATGGACTGCCACTTAGCGTCAGCTATCTCCTTAGACGTGACTAAACTCTCCTCGTTCTCCTCCTCCTCTTGCTTCCTGTTATAGCTTTCATGTAGACTCTGCATCTGTTCCTCCACCTGAACAAGCATAGGAGTCACACATTTCAAAATATTTCATTCCAGCAGTGTTGTGGAGTAGTGAACTACAAGTAGTTCAACTAGTAATGTAACTGCTTTTTGCAGTAGCTTGGTGGTAGTTTAACTAAATTAAAATCTAGGTAGTGTTTTCAGTAGTTAATTACTTTTTTTGCCGTGTAGTTGTGCAACTAACTACTGGAACTGAACACTACTCTTCTTGCAAAAGGAAAAAAAAATATGGGTAAAGTAAGCAATCGTTTACTTTTTTTTACGGCATCCGACCTGCCTGATTCTCACTTGAAACATTGTTTTTGTGTTTAATAGGATAAATTACACATTTTGTTAACATATGATCCCAAAGTGATCTGTTCTTGCAATTTGTCGTCTATGACATTTCAGATTTACATATGATAGTTTTTCATGAAGTAGTTTGAACTATATTTTTCTTAAGGGTAGCTTTAGTCTAGCTTAACTTCTTCTAGGGTTAAGTAACTGGCAGCTTGGTAAATTATATTTTCAGAGTAGCTTCCCCAACACTACATTTCAGATTGTTTCCATTTTGGTTGACACATTTCAGTTAAATTACCTGTGCTTCAACATAATATGAATGAAATACATACAAAGTTTAATGTACACTGTACATAACTATGTAAGAATATTTAGTCAGATACCACTGTACCAAACTAACTATACAGATATTTAACAACCATAAGCTTCCTAAGTTTCTTGAAATTATGTAAGAGAAAATAACCTCCTCTGCAATTCGCAAGAAGCCCACGTATGGTCGGATATTCTCGATGCGAGATGTGATGTTTCTGGTGACTGTCTTCAGCTCCTCCTCTAGCAGTGATACTTTGTTGGAGAACTCAGCAGCTTCAGGACACCCCAGTGTTCTCAGTTCCTTTATCAGCTCTGCCATGGCCTCTGCCTCACTGGCTGTTTGCTGAAAATCAAATGGCCAGGGTTGAGAAAACTCTATGGTAACACATTCACTATATATACACAGAAGTATGTGGACACCCCTTCAAATTTGTGAATTTGGCTATTTAAGCCACACTTGTTGTTGTCAGATGTATAAAATCGAGCACATCGCCATGCAATCTCCATAGACAAACATTGGCAGTAGAATGGCCACAATGAAGAGCTAAGTGACTTTCAACGTAGCACCGTCATAGGATGCCACCTTTCCAATGAGTCAGTTCGTCAAATTTCTGCCCTGCTAGAGCTGCCTCAGTCAACTGTAAGTGCTGTTATTGTGAAGTGGAAATGTCTAAGAGCAAAAACGGCTCAGCAGCGAAGTTGTAAGCCACACAAGCTCAAAGAACGGCACCGCTGAGTGCTGAAGCGCGCAGCGGGTAAAAATCGTCTGTCCTTGGTTACAACACTCACTACCGAGTTCCAAACTGCCTCTGGAAGTCAGAAAAATAACTGTTCGTCGGGAGCTTCATGAAATGGGTTTCCATGGCCGAGCAGCCACACAAGTCTAAGATAACCATGCACAATGCCAAGTGTTGGCTGGAGTGGTGTAAAGCTCACCGCCATTGGACTCTGGAGCAGTGGAAACGTGTTCTCTGGAGTCATAAATCACACTTCACCATCTGGCAGTCTGACGGACAAATCAAGCGAGGTCCATACAGAAATGGTTTGTCGAGATCGGTATGGAAGAACTTGACTGGCCTGCACAAAGCCCTGACCTCAACCCCATCGAACATCTTTGGGATGAATTGGAACGCCTACTGCGAGCCAGACCTAATCGCTGAACATCAGTGCCCGACCTCACTAATGCTCATGGCTGATCGGAAGCAAGTCCCCGCAGCAATGTTCCAAGATCTAGTTGAAAGCTTTCCCAGAAGTGGAGTGGAGGCTGTTATAGCAGCAAAGGGGGGACCACCACCATATTAATGCCCATGATTTTGGAATGAGATGTTCGACAAGCAGCTGTCCACATACTTTTGATCATGTAGTGTGTATACTTCAGTACAGTACCAGACAGGGTTAGGTCTATTTGAAAATTACATTCAGGAAGTAAACTGAGATTCCTGAATTGAAATGAAAGTGACTCAACCTTTGTACAAGAGCTGGGTAAATAAACAAAGGGGTCATACATCTGAATAAGGTTGAGTAAGTGTACAGGTGCTATCCCTGACTCTACCTGTATCTGTGAGGAGAGCTCCATGTGTTTGTTGAGCATGTCTTCAGACTGAGAGAGCAGTGAGCCTGGCTCAGTGTTGTTGGAGAGGACACCATTGCTGCTCTTTAGCCACACCGAGATCTGGGACAGAAACACATTACTTTTACTTTACTTTATTAGTTCCACAATTCAGTCAAATGCAGTCAACTGAAATACATGGACATTTACACACACATGAAAGCATTAGCAGTTGAACGTAGGCTGTCAACTAGCCTTACTACTGGGCTGTAATCTGACTTAGGATATGCTTAACTGGTCCTTTGTAGCTCAGTTGGTAAAGCATGGTGCTTGTTAACACCAGTAGTGGGTTCAATTCCTGAGACCATCCATGTGTAAAATGTGTCTGTTAAATTGAGTATATACTTTTAAGCACCTCTCCCATTGACAGTGAATTATATTATTTCAAAAGTCTAACTTGCACATGCTTACCTCAACTCTGAATCCAGCCCAATGAGACATATTAAGAATCCCTATTCATTTAATAGCATCTCTGTGGGCCTAATATTAAAGACTTGTTGTTTTACTTTTAAAATGTATTAGGCAAACCTTTTAATGTGGCATAAACACAACTAGTTGATTGTTAAACAATCACATCACAAGGCTCCTGTTTAAGCCTGGCTACCTGCGCACATTTGTCCACTAAAATAATTCCCGCTGTCCCGCATCCATACAGTGCACTGTGCACCCGCCATTTGACGAATCTGTTACAAAACACCAAAAAGTGTAATGAATGACATTCAGTGATTGTCCTTCATTAATAATTACATTCATAATAATGCCTCATTACCCATAAGCACTCCGCTACGTTATGGCAGATGGCATTCATCTGTATGGGGACCGTCCACAACGGAGCGGAATCACAATGCCCCTTTGCAGTTGAAGGCTCCGTTGCATACTTTGAATTTTTCCAAGATGTGCGTCTTCTTCAGTACAGCCAGTCGGTTGAAGAACAGGAAGTTACCAAACCACATATATTTCGACGATGGGTTTATGGGATAGCTAGCAAGTTGTAAACAATTACCCATTCCTATAAGTAAGTTCTATTATTTTAATAGTATGTTAAAAATAATACACATTGGCTGTTAAGCACAATAAAGTACAAAAAATGTATTAAAAACTTGACATATAGCCTAATGAATGTGAATTTATGCATCCATTGCTGTCCGAGCGCCTCTCTGTCTTGGCCACTCATCTCTACCTTCGCAAATTGTCACTTTTATTGTCGACCCACACTGCATTTTGGAGAGTATTCCACACATTTTCAAGTCCATTCACAAATGTTTCATGTGACTGACATGTGATATTGATAAATTATAGTGCAATAGCCTACAGTTTTGTTGCCATCTTTGTTTTAATTATTGTGATAGTTTCATGTTTACTGGTACGGCGTATGGGCACTATTTATTTGGTCAGCTCAAAGGCATAATATAATGTAATTCAATAAAAATATAGCTACGGGTTCATCCCAAATGGCACCCTTTTTTCTATATTGTGCACTACCTTTGATCAGAGCCCTATGGGCCCTATAAAGGGAATAGGGTGCCATTTGGGACAAATCGTAAGGCTTGTGTGTACCTTGTCTAGGAGGTCTTCACATTGGGACACCAGCTGCTGTCTCTTGGCTGCCAGTGCTTGGTGAGCATGGCACTCCTGGCTTAGAGCATCAACCCGGTCTCTGACATATCCCAGCATCCTTTTCACGCCTTCCACTTGGGTACTAGAAATACAGTAAGAGGCAGGTCTGCAGTGAAATGCTCTATGTAGTAATCATATTATCTGCAGTCTTGATCCATCCATCTATTAATATAAATGCCTATTTTGAACACAATGCATTGCATATAACAAGCACATTTGATTTCCGAATACAGTGATAGCAGTGACATCTGTACAATTGAAATCACATGTTACTCAAAATCTCTGTTTTGCTACACCAGTGATAAGCAGGCTGTGGTGATTCTTGACCACAGCAGGTTTTAAACTTGACTAGGGTGGCGGTGAGGTTTTGAGTCTGAGGACTAGGCATGTCCTAATATGGATGCCATATTACCTCCTTACCTCTGTGGTTTGGCCTTCTGTAGTATGAGCTGTCCTCTCTGAAGAGGGTCGGTGGCTGACTCTTTGATGCTTCGCAACATGTCCTTGTGCTTTTTGGCCAACTCAGGCAACCATAGTGTCTGGGTCTTCAAACCCTTAAGTTTACTCTCTACAGTTTCCAGGACCTCAAAAGCCTGACAAAACAGGAATGAGAGGATAGGACAATATACATTAAGTACTCATTTAAACATGATAGATGGTTCAGCAGAAGTCCTGAATAAATGTAATATTGCTCATTATAATAACAGTCACAATTCAAAGTCAAAAAAGTCACCATTATTAGTCAGTTGTACAACCGAATGCCTTCAACCGAAATGTGTCTTCCGCATTTAACCCAACCCCTCTGAATCAGAGAGGTGCGGGGGGCTGCCTTAATCGACATCCACGTCTTCGGCGCCCGGGGAACAGTGGGTTAACTGCCTTGTTCAGGGGCAGAACGACAGATTTTTACCTTGTCAGCTCGGTGATTTGAACTTGCAACCCTCCGGTTACAAGTCCAACGCTCTAACCACTAGGCTACCTGCCGAGATGGCACAAATAGTATGTCCTTATTGTCCACTAGAGGGCAGCATGTTCAAATCAAATTAAAGTCACTAGTTCCCTAGTCTTGTGTAGAGTACCTCAAAGACAGTTGTAAGCGCTTAGTACTGCAATAATAATTACTCTTCACATATTTGTTGAGAACTCCTTCACCGCAGCCAACGTGAGTAAAACATTTAAATGTGTTAACACTTGCAAGGCTGCCGGCCCAGACAGCTGTGAAATTGTTAGATTACTTGTTAGATATTACTGCATGGTCGGAAACTAGAAGCACAAGCATTTAGCTACACCCGCATTAACATCTGCTAACCATGTCTATGTGACCAATAACATTTTATTTATTTGATCTGGTATAGTAGCTACCTTGTTGGCACTGCTAAAGAAGGCTTTCCTGAAGGTGATATGTAATACAAACCTACAGTAGCTACACTAGGTACCTGGTTGGCACTGCTAAAGAAGGCTTTCCTGAAGGTGATGTGTAATACAAACCTACAGTAGCTACACTAGGTACCTGCTTGGCACTGCTAAAGAAGGCTTTCCTGAAGGTGATATGTAATACAAACCTACAGTTGCTACACTAGGTACCTGCTTGGCACTGCTAAAGAAGGCTTTCCTGAAGGTGATATGTAATACAAGCCTACAGTTGCTACACTAGGTACCTGCTTGGCACTGCTAAAGAAGGCTTTCCTGAAGGTGATATGTAATACAAGCCTACAGTTGCTACACTAGGTACCTGCTTGGCACTGCTAAAGAAGGCTTTCCTGAAGGTGATATGTAATACAAGCCTACAGTTGCTACACTAGGTACCTGCTTGGCACTGCTAAAGAAGGCTTTCCTGAAGGTGATATGTAATACAAGCCTACAGTTGCTACACTAGGTACCTGCTTGGCACTGCTAAAGAAGGCTTTCCTGAAGGTGATATGTAATACAAGCCTACAGTTGCTACACTAGGTACCTGCTTGGCACTGCTAAAGAAGGCTTTCCTGAAGGTGATATGTAATACAAGCCTACAGTTGCTACACTAGGTACCTGCTTGGCACTGCTAAAGAAGGCTTTCCTGAAGGTGATATGTAATACAAGCCTACAGTTGCTACACTAGGTACCTGCTTGGCACTGCTAAAGAAGGCTTTCCTGAAGGTGATATGTAATACAAGCCTACAGTTGCTACACTAGGTACCTGCTTGGCACTGCTAAAGAAAGAGGCACAGGATTTGTACAGTATTCTAGCTTGCTTTTTGGCATGCGAAAGGCAACGGCACATGATATGTATATTAGGTTGTGTGAAACCGTAACGCGTTGAAAGTAGCAGAATTGTTTGCGTTGTTTTAACGGTCTGACTATATCCTACAAGTTTAGCCTCTATTTCTTTGTTAAAGTGACAGTACCTTATTGGCAGTGCTTAAGAAGGTTACAGTAACTATCTTGATGGCACTGAAGGCATTTCTCTCCTGAAGTTTACATGTGCACTAGCATAGATATAGAACAGTTTTATCTCTAGGTACACTAATCAGTAATTACCTTGGTGGCCCTGATAATCTATGGCCATAAAACATGTAGAGAAGGTACTGTACCTTGTTGTCACTGTTAAAGAAGCCGTTGCTCTCCTGTAGGTGATGTGTATAGGTACACTAGCTACCTTCTACTGCTAATGCAGTACCTACTCTCCTAAGGGGGGTTTTGTACAGTAGTCAGTTGTGTCTGTACCTTGTTGGCGCTGTTGAAGAAGGAGTTGCTCTCCTGTAGCTGTGCCAGCCGGCCCATCATGAGGTTCCAGAAGTGTTTGTGCAAGGCTTTGAGAGCCCCACTTCTCTCAGAGACATGGCCCATCTCAGCCTCAGCACAGCCCTCTGCTTCTCCCACTAGCAGCTCTGAAGCCTGGGCTAGCAGCTTCTCCACCAACACACTCCAGTCCTGCAGAACAGGACGCAAGCATGCACACACACGCACACAGACACACACAGGGAATATTAGATTGGCTGTATATCAAATATTTTTTCTACACTAAAGTCACTTACAGTGGGGCAAAAAAGTATTTAGTCAGCCACCAATTGTGCAAGTTCTCTCACTTAAAAAGATGAGAGAGGCCTGTAATTTTCATCATAGGTACACTTCAACTATGACAGACAAAATGAGGAAAGAAAATCCAGAAAATCACATTGTAGGATTTTTAATGAATTTAT
Source organism: Brachymystax lenok tsinlingensis (assembly GCA_030435695.1). Lineage (NCBI taxonomy): Eukaryota > Metazoa > Chordata > Actinopteri > Salmoniformes > Salmonidae > Brachymystax > Brachymystax lenok. Next base: position 19,403,127 of record CM059785.1, read on the forward strand.
TTGCAAATTATGGTGGAAAATAAGTATTTGGTCACATACAAACAAGCAAGATTTCTGGCTCTCACAAACCTGTAACTTCTTCTTTAAGAGGCTCCTCTGTCCTCCACTCGTTACCTGTATTAATGGCACCTGTTTGAACTTGTTATCAGTATAAAAGACACCTGTCCACAACCTCAAACAGTCACACTCCAAACTCCACTATGGCCAAGACCAAAGAGCTGTCAAAGGACACCAGAAACAAAATTGTAGACCTGCACCAGGTTGGGAAGACTGAATCTGCAATAGGTAAGCAGCTTGGTTTGAAGAAATCAACTGTGGGAACAATTATTAGGAAATGGAAGACATACAAGACCACTGATAATCTTCCTCGATCTGGGGCTCCACGCAAGATCTCACCCCATGGGGTCAAAATGATCACAAGAACGGTGAGCAAAAATCCCAGAACCACACGGGGGGACCTAGTGAATGACCTGCAGAGAGCTGGGACCAAAGTAACAAAGCCTACCATCGGTTACACACTACGCCGCCAGGGACTCAAATCCTGCAGTGCCAGACGTGTCCCCCTGCTTAAGCCAGTACATGTTCAGGCCCGTCTGAAGTTTGCTAGAGAGCATTTGGATGATCCAGATGAGGATTGGGAGAATGTCATATGGTCAGATGAAACCAAAATATAACTTTTTGGTAAAAACTCAACTCGTCGTGTTTGGAGGACAAAGAATGCTGAGTTGCATCCAAAGAACACCATACCTACTGTGAAGCATGGGGGTGGAAACATCATGCTTTGGGGCTGTTTTTCTGCAAAGGGACCAGGACTGACTGATCTGTGTAAAGGAAAGAATGAATGGGGCCATGTATCGTGAGATTTTGAGTGAAAACCTCCTTCCATCAGCAAGGGCATTGAAGATGAAAGCGTGGCTGGGTCTTTCAGCATGACAATGATCCCAAACACACCGCCTGGCAACGAAGGAGTGGCTTCGTAAGAAGCATTTCAAGGTCCTGGAGGGGACTAGCCAGTCTCCAGATCTCAACCCCATAGAAAATCTTTGGAGGGAGTTGAAAGTCTGTGTTGCCCAGCGACAGCCCCAAAACATCACTGCTCTAGAGGAGATCTGCATGGAGGAATGGGCCAAAATACCAGCAACAGTGTGTGAAAACCTTGTGAAGACTTACAGAAAACGTTTGACCTCTGTCATTGCCAACAAAGGGTATATAACAAAGTATTGAGATAAACTTTTGTTATTGACCAAATACTTATTTTCCACCATAATTTGCAAATAAATTCATAACAAATCCTACAATGTGATTTTCTGGATTTCTTTTTCTCATTTCGTCTGTCATAGCTGAAGTGTACCTATGATGAAAATTACAGGCCTCTCATCTTTTTAAGTTGGAGAACTTGCACAATTGGTGGCTGACTAAATACTTTTTTGCCCCACTGTAGCTGTCATGCTCATGGCCCTAGTATTATAATAGTCACATAAATACAGTAAAATTGGACATGCCCTAATAAAAGTTTAATATTATAGCTTTGTTGTTTATTTTTGAAAATATCAGTCAATCACTTGGCAAATATGTCCCAAAGTGTATTCATATTTAAAGTATCATACCTTTGCTTTCTCTTCAAACTCTTTGTATTCCTGAAGGAGCTCTTCATTGTCTGTGAGAGCTGAGCCCAAATGATCTTTTTCAAAGTACAAGTCAGCTTTGTTTTTGAACCAGTGGGTTACCTGAATAAAATGCCATACATTATCACTGCAGTCAGGACATTACTGCATTTATACTTGGGTACTTATGTAAATGATTTCAAAGGAAGAGTTTTATGCTGCGTGACTGCTCTTCCTTACAGGTTTAAAATATTAAACCCAGAGGCATCTGTACTTCCATCATCTTAACACATGACCCAATATGGGGCGGTTGACAAGGTACAACTGTTAACCAACTGTTCCTAGGCTGTCATTGAAAATAAGAATTTGTTCTTAACTGACTTGTCTAGTAAAATAAAGGTAAAAAAAAAAAATGTCTCAACAAGCCAGAAGGTGTCATATATTTCTATGTAGAACATTTGTTTCTATTCTACATGGGGGCAGGCAACTCATGATGAGTTCAGATTTCTTTTTGGCTCCCACCCCCAGTTGCCCATCCCTGAGATAGGTGAACGTTTTAAGTCAAAAGGAGATTTCTGACACAGATTGATCTTAGGTAGACATTTACTGACAGTTTGTGACTTACTTCCTGTTCCTGGCGATCCCATTGGTAGATGTTAAGGATCACTTCCAGGTCAAGGAGCTGCTGCTTCATGTGTTGATCCACCTGTCTCCTCCTGTCCTGCAGTATCTCCATCAGACTCTCCACCCGGCCATTGCTGCTGTCAGCCCCTCTCAATGCCTCACTCCTCTGAAGACCATCCTCAGTCTGGAACTCTCTCAGGAAGTCTAGAAGATCACGACTCTTATTCAGAACCAACATTGACTTCTCCAGGAGGCCTGGGGGAAGAGGAAGAGAGGGGAAGGTGTCGACGACAGAGGAGAGAGAGAGCAAGAAAGCGATAGAGAATGAGGGAGAGGTTTATTTACTATTACTTGGAGGCATTACATTGTCAGTGCCAATAGCAGCAAAAATCTGAATTACGTGATACCATTGACAAGTTTCTCATTAGAAAGACTCTATTGTTTAGAACCAGCATTGACTTCTCCACTAGAGCCGAGGGACAGATATGGGCCAGAATAAGAAAAGATGATTAAATGTGCACATACGTCTTTGAGCAGGTGCTGGAAATCAAAACAATATGTGCCTGATGAAAACCTAAGTGGTCAAAACGTTATCACCAACATACCACATGGGAGCATAAATTGTAGTGTGCAGAATCTCTTTTTTCATTTGCAAAAGATATGGGCCAAAACACAAATAATTAATGAACTAATCCAGCTTTGGGTCGTGTAAATACAGCCATCCTAGATCAATTTGTATAGTAAGTAAGGTATCTCACACTACAGTGTAATCTCTCATCAAATATTATAAAGAGAATGAGAGTACCTGTTGTTTATATTACCGTTACGACGTCATATGACATCATGGTCCCTTTCTCCTTCAGCAGCCTCAACCAGCTAGCTTTTAGTTTAATGTGCTGTTGATATGACATGAAGCCCACTCATTCTCACATCTAACAGATATCTATCTCTTCATTATGTCTCAGTGCCTTGGAGACTGAACGGAAGGGTAAAATCATCTAATTTCAGGAACTTTAAGAGGAGAATGATTCACTCAAGGGTGAACTGAATGACTGTCAGGACCAGACTGAGGTTGCGTATCATCTATCAGACATCTGGAACAGTGACCACAGAAGTCATTACTCTAAGGGGATTTGCCAAAGAGAATAAATACAGAATTTCTCCAAGGGAGGCTGTACTATAGGTGTATCAACATAATACCCACCTCTCTTCATAACACTGTGTTTCGTGAGCAGTTCTTTCAGACACTCCGCATCTGCCAGCTCCTGCTCTCTGCTCTGGAACTCTTCTGCCTCATCTATTCTGATAGCAAACTGAAGGAGGTGGAGGAAGACATAGTTCATCTATCTGTATAGTTAGACAACAGTGAAGGAGGTAGAGGAAGACATAGTTCATCTATCTGTATATTTAGACAACAGTGAAGGAGGTAGAGGAAGACATAGTTCATCTATCTGTATAATTAGACAACAGTGAAGAAGGTAGAGGAAGACATAGTTCATCTATCTGTATAGTTAGACAACAGTGAAGGAGGTAGAGGAAGACATAATTCATCTATCTGTATAGTTAGACAACAGTGAAGGAGGTGGAGGAAGACGTAGTTCATCTATCTGTATAATTAGACAACAGTGAAGGAGGTAGAGGAAGACATAGTTCATCTATCTGTATAGTTAGACAACAGTAAAGGAGGTGGAGGAAGACATAGTTCATCTATCTGTATAGTTAGACAACAGTGAAGGAGGTGGAGGAAGACATAGTTCATCTATCTGTATAGTTAGACAACAGTGAAGTAGGTGGAGGAAGACATAGTTCATCTATCTGTATATTTAGACAACAGTGAAGGAGGTAGAGGAAGACATAATTCATCTATCTGTATATTTAGACAACAGTGAAGGAGGTAGAGGAAGACATAGTTCATCTCTCTGTATAGTTAGACAACAGTGAAGTAGGTGGAGGAAGACATAGTTCATCTCTCTGGATAGTTAGACAACAGTGAAGTAGGTGGAGGAAGACATAGTTCATCTATCTGTATAGTTAGACAACAGTGAAGTAGGTGGAGGAAGACATAGTTCATCTATCTGTATATTTAGACAACAGTGAAGGAGGTAGAGGAAGACATAATTCATCTATCTGTATATTTAGACAACAGTGAAGGAGGTAGAGGAAGACATAGTTCATCTATCTGTATAGTTAGACAACAGTGAAGTAGGTGGAGGAAGACATAGTTCATCTATCTGTATATTTAGACAACAGTGAAGGAGGTAGAGGAAGACATAATTCATCTCTCTGTATAGTTAGACAACAGTGAAGGAGGTAGAGGAAGACATAGTTCATCTCTCTGTATAGTTAGACAACAGTGAAGTAGGTGGAGGAAGACATAGTTCATCTATCTGTATAGTTAGACAACAGTGAAGTAAGTAGAGGAAGACATAGTTCATCTATTTGTATAGTTAGACAACAGTGAAGGAGGTGGAGGAAGACATAGTTCATCTATCTGTATAGTTAGACAACAGTGAAGTAAGTAGAGGAAGACATAGTTCATCTATTTGTATAGTTAGACAACAGTGAAGGAGGTGGAGGAAGACATAGTTCATCGATCTGTATAATTAGACAACAGTGTAATTTAGCCTAGTATGTGCTCTGGGTTTGCACATTTACTAATGGAGATCTCCAAAGGCTTTGTACATTCACAACAGATTTAATAAAGAAGTAAAACATTGAAAAAAGAGCACTGTTTGGTCAGTGATGAAACATGTGAAAGGACAGGCAGTACAAACAGTTCTGCTATTTGTTTAATTCTCAGTCACATCCACAGTGAGGTTATCCAGGGGGAACCATCTGCTTCCTTTCTTTCACACTTCCACTCATCATGTTTCATAATCATCACACCAACTCTAATGTGTCTGCTTTATGTGGCAGCACCCCTAGGGTGGCCAGCCGTTAGAGCCTAGTGAAGTTACAGCACATAGGCCTACAATATCACAAAACGCAACGTTCTTGCTCGGAGGCACTGTCTGTGGACTGATAGCATGGAAACTGCACCATTGTGACACATTGGCAGTAAATTCCCCTGATATCTAATTGGAGTACAAACAGCCCCTTCTCAGTTACAATGTTATCTAGGGGGAAAAAAATGTTTATTTTCCAGTACGTAGACACAAATGCTAGCAAAGCTGATAAAACAATGAGCTGTTTTCTTTTGTCTTTTGAAGCAAACTTCAGAGGAGGAAACAGACGCACTGTAACAACACAGTAATAACAAAACAACAATGGATTCTGTGTTGATAGCTATCATGACATTTTATATTTCCTCCAACAAATAAAATAATGAAAAACAAACTTTTCATTTCAGAACCACAGAACTGGTTGAAATTCCACTTTGCAACAGGCTTAGTGCAATGAAAACCCCTGTGGCAAAGCCTACATGTACATGAACTGAAAAACAGCTCTGATCTGTTAGGGTCTATGTCTGGTCGATGTATGCTCCATGTGTGTTCTATGTAGCTATAATGTAGCTATAACGGTCTGTTTATTAGCCTGGCCAATACATCAAGTGCCCCATCAAAGAACTCCTGAGGCCAGGTGTAGCAGTGACCAGCACTTCTCTAGCAGTGAGCTCAGGATCTATACAGTGGGGAAAAAAAGTATTTAGTCAGCCACCAATTGTGCAAGTTCTCTCACTTAAAAAGATGAGAGAGGCCTGTAATTTTTATCATAGGTACACTTCAACTATGACAGACAAAATGAGGAAAAAATCCAGAAAATCACATTGTAGGATTTTTTATGAATTTATTTGCAAATTATGGTGGAAAATAAGTATTTGGTCAATAACAAAAGTTTATCTCAATACTTTGTTATATACCCTTTGTTGGCAATGACAGAGGTCAAACGTTTTCTGTAAGTCTTCACAAGGTTTTCACACACTGTTGCTGGTATTTTGGCCCATTCCTCCATGCAGATCTCCTCTAGAGCAGTGATGTTTTGGGGCTGTCGCTGGGCAACACAGACTTTCAAAGATTTTCTATGGGGTTGAGATCTGGAGACTGGCTAGGCCACTCCAGGACCTTGAAATGCTTCTTCACGAAGCCACTCCTTCGGTTCGGGCGGTGTGTTTGGGATCATTGTCATGCTGAAAGACCCAGCCACGTTTCATCTTCAATGCCCTTGCTGATGGAAGGAGGTTTTCACTCAAAATCTGACGATACATGGCCCCATTCATTCTTTCCTTTACACGGATCAGTCGTCCTGGTCCCTTTGCAGAAAAACAGCCCCAAAGCATGATGTTTCCACCCCATGCTTCACAGTAGGTATGGTGTTCTTTGGATGCAACTCAGCATTCTTTGTCCTCCAAACACGACGAGTTGAGTTTTTACCAAAAAGTTCTATTTTGGTTTCATCTGACATTCTCCCAATCCTCATCTGGATCATCCAAATGCTCTCTAGCAAACTTTAGACGGGCCTGAACATGTACTGGCTTAAGCAGGGGGACACGTCTGGCACTGCAGGATTTGAGTCCCTGGCGGCGTAGTGTGTTACTGATGGTAGGCTTTGTTACTTTGGTCCCAGCTCTCTGCAAGTCATTCACTAGGTCCCCGTGTGGTTCTGGGATTTTTGCTCACTGTTCTTGTGATCATTTTGACCCCACGGGTGAGATCTTGCGTGGAGCCCCAGATCGAGGAAGATTATCAGTGGTCTTGTATGTCTTCCATTTCCTAATAATTGCTCCCACAGTTGATTTCTTGAACCAAGCTGCTTACCTATTGCAGATTCAGTCTTCCCAACCTGGTGCAGGTCTACAATTTTGTTTCTGGTGTCCTTTGACAGCTCTTTGGTCTTGGCCATAGTGGAGTTTGGAGTGTGACTGTTTGAGGTTGTGGACAGGTGTCTTTTATACTGATAACAAGTTCAAACAGGTGCCATTAATACAGGTAATGAGTGGAGGACAGAGGAGCCTCTTAAAGAAGAAGTTACAGGTCTGTGAGAGCCAGAAATCTTGCTTGTTTGTATGTGACCAAATACTTATTTTCCACCATAATTTGCAAATAAATTCATAAAAATCCTACAATGTGATTTTCTGGATTTTTTCCTCATTTTGTCTGTCATAGTTGAAGTGTACCTATGATGAAAATTACAGGCCTCTCTCATCTTTTTAAGTGAGAGAACTTGCACAATTGGTGGCTGACTAAATACTTTTTTTCCCCACTGTATATGGTCTATGTATGGTCTATGTAGCTAGAACATCTCCTTTCTGTTAGCCTACCTACCTCGAGAGCCCTGTCGAAGAACTCTGAGGCCAGGTGTAGCAGCGACCGGCGCTTCACTAGCAGTGAGATCAGGGTTCTCCAGGCGTCGCTCAGCGAGTCAGCCATGGCCTCATACACCTCACCTTCATCTTCCTTCTCCTCTGCCGTCCTGTCTGCCTCCTCCAGCAAGGCCCACACGCCTGCCTCATGTTTCTGGAAAGAGAGAAGTCTGTCAAATATACTGTTCCTAGTTCATTAAAGTATCTTCTCTGCCTTATACAGGCCTCCTTTTTTGGATTTACACTCAAGTTTCTGACACAGAGGAGGCATTCTGTTAAGAATTGTTAAAAAATTGTTGCATTACCATATACTTGCTTGTAAATCAACATTGTAAATGGACCGTTCTTTTTGCCGGCTACATTCTTATTAGCACACTGCCTTACAACAGGCTGGCACCAATATGTACATACAGTGAGCTCCAAAAGTATTGGGACAGTGACATTTTGTTGTTGTTTTGGTTCTGTACCCCATCACTTTGGATGTTATGATACAATGATTATGTGCAGACTGTCAACTTTAATTTAAGGGTATTTTCATCCATATCGGGTGAACCATTTAGAAATTACAGTACTTTTTGTGCATAGACCAATTGTTTTGAAACTAATTCACTTGTGTATTAAAGTAGTAAAAAGTTAAGTATTTGGTCCAATATTCATAGCATGCAATGACTACATCAAGCTTGTGACTACACATTTGTTGGATGCATTTTCTGTTTGTTTTGGTTGTGTTTCATATTATTTTGTTCCCAACATAAATGAATGTATATTCAATGTATATACAATATGTTTCTAAACACTTCAACATTCATGTGGATACTACCATGATTACGGATAATTCTTAATTAATCGTGAACAATGATGAATGATACATTTACAGAGGCATAAATATCATACCCACAAAAAATAATTCTAACCTCCCCTGTTATTGTAATGGTGGGAGGTTAGCATGTCTTGGGGGTATGCTAACCTCCCCTGTTATTGTAATGGTGAGAGGTTAGCATGTCTTGGGGTATGCTAACCTCCCCTGTTATTGTAATGGTGAGAGGTTAGCATGTCTTGGGGTATGCTAACCTCCCCTGTTATTGTAATGGTGAGAGGTTAGCATGTCTTGGGGTATGCTAACCTCCCCTGTTATTGTAATGGTGGGAGGTTAGCATGTATTGGGGGTAGGCTAACCTCCCCTGTTATTGTAATGGTGGGAGGTTAGAATGTATTGGGGGTATGCTAACCTCCCCTGTTATTGTAATGGTGAGAGGTTAGCATTTCTTGGGGGTATGCTAACCTCCCCTGTTACTGTAATGGTGAGAGGTTAACATGTATTGGGTGTATGATATTTGTGCGTCTGTAACTTTATCACTCATCATTATTCATGATTCATTCAGGACTAGCCATAATCATAGTAGCATCCACATTAACGTAGAAGTGTTTAGAAACATATTCTATTTTTATTTACAATAAAAGTCCGTCTGCACGTTCACCTCATAGTCATTGTATCAATTCAAATCCAAAGCGCTAATATAGAGCCAAAACAATAAAAAAAATGTGTCACTGCCCCAAAACTTTAGGAGCTCACTTTATATTACACGGTCGTTGAATACAATACTGACATTCTCTGATGAGGACACGTTGTTTAAAAAACATAAAATGACCATATTCTTGCATGTAAATCAACATTGTTATTGGAGCGATTCATTGACATTTTGTTCAATTGCGCTATTGTAAGCTACACATTTGAAATGTTCAAAGCCTTGCTATGTGATTGCTGCTAGTAAGCTGAATTAAAAGCAGTGGATAAACCAAAGACACGGTACATTTGGATGCAAATATTTTGGGGATTGTGTTTGTGATAAAACCTCTCTTTAATTAGAGGGGTTGTTCAGGGATTTAAATCTATAGTTACTCGGATGTCTTAATGGAAAATGACATTTTACTAATTTAGCAGAGCTACCTACAGGAGCTTAGGGGTAAGTGCCTTGCTCAAGGGCACATCGACAGATTTTCTACCTAGTCGGCTCGGGGATTCAAACCAGCGACATTCCGGTTGCTGGCCCGACGCTCTTAACCGCTATGCTACCGGAACGTTTACATTAATAATATAAATTGTTCACATGCTTATGCCAAAAATATCATACTCGTATAAAATAAGATGTAACATGCTCAGCACTCAGACATAACTAACACCTGACAGTAGGTGGCAACAGTAATGAATGGCCTGGATCTAAATAGCCATTGTCTATAACGAGGCTGGGGGAAAAAGCTTTGAGTGGAAATAATACGAAAAGGCTGCTATGAACATTCCACCTTCCACCGAAGTAATGAAAGTGACTGAAGTAGTTTCATGCTCCATCTCTGAGACATGAAAAGCATTGATGGTGTCTCAACGAGATATAGTCAAACAAGGCCGGTGTTGTGCCGAAAATCTCCCACCTGCCAGAATCCCCCGCGTGAACGGACACAAACTCAATTATTCATTGCTGCGACTTGCTTGCTAGTTGAGATTTCTGATCACGTTAGGCTGCGTTTCATTTAATGTTAATGTCGGTTTGATGGCGGGGGAGGCACTAGTAATGTCTGCAGTTTTCAGTTTGGCTATTTCAGTAAATCTCTTTGCCAAAATGTTCACGTCTCGACTAGTAGTTGTTCTGAAATGTTTCTTGTTTGCTTACATTTTACTCCCTCCTCTATGTTTAATATAACACACATACATTAATTATTCATTTTGGTTGCCTATCCTGACATGAAGTTTGTTCTACAGAAAGTATTTGACTCTGATGTGTGCCACAGAAAGCATTTGACTCTAGCCACAACATTGCTCTCAGCAAATATGATTGGAGATATGTACTATCCTACTAGCATAGTCACTGCTCTGCCTGTTCCGTCCTTTCTACCCGCCTCGCTCTGCTTGCTCTGCCGCCCGCTTCTGTTGAGTTTTTTGCTCAAATAATAAGTCACCACAAGTGACATTATATAACTAATATTATCAATGGGTAGCTCATCCTCATGGCCCACCATGGTCTCATTAGAATATGTGTCAAATAGTGACATATCAATAATAGAATAGTGTAGTTATATGTTGACATAATGTCAAAATAGTGACATATCAATAATAGAATAGTGTAGTTATATGTTGGCATAATGTCAAAATAGTGACGTATTAATAATAGAATAGTGTAGTTATATGTTGACATAATGTCAAAATAGTGACGTATCAATAATAGAATAGTGTAGTTATATGTTGACATAATGTCAAAATAGTGACGTATCAATAATAGAATAGTGTAGTTATATGTTGACATAATGTCAAAATAGTGACGTATCAATAATAGAATAGTGTAGTTATATGTTGACATAATGTCAAAATAGTGACGTATTAATAATAGAATAGTGTAGTTATATGTTGACATAATGTCAAAATAGTGACATATCTACATATTGTGTAGTTATACGTCACCTGAGCTGACATATTAGTTATAGGTCACTTGTGGTGACATCTTTTGTTGTTTTTTTTGTTTACGGCACCTGGTATTCCCAGGTGGTCTCCTGTCCTGGTACTAATCAGGCCCGACCCTGAACAGGCGTGTTCAGGATGGTATGGCCACAAGCATATATTTTTTTACCCTTTGTTATCTCCCTGAATTAGGTCCCTTGACTCCTCAATGGGCTCAGGAGAGGTGAAGGTTGAGTCATGTGTCCTCCAAAACATGGCCGCATACTTCTTAGCACACTGCTTGCTTAACTTCTTAAGGAGCAGCAAGGTGCGCTGAGGCGCTAGCGCCCCCACTCCCGACACTACCAGGTGAAATGCAAGGCGCCAAATTCAAAATCCAAAAGTTGAATTATTAAACATGCATCAATATACAAGTGTTTCATAGTCAGCAAAAGCTCCGCTTCTTGGCAATATCACAGCGTTGTCAGATTTCAAAAAGGCTTTACGGCGAAAGCACCACATTTGATTGTTTGAGGATAGCACCCCACATATTTTTCCATTAGCATGAATTCATAAGCCTTCACGGTTCACAGAAAACACATTTCACAGTGAAAACAAATCAATTACCTTTTGAAGAACTTCTGCTGAGGGCTTCCCAAGTGTCCAACAAAGACAATCCATGGTTCTTTTGTTAGAAAAAGTAATGTATTATATCCATAAATCTCTGTTTGGTTGGTGCGCTAGAATGAGAAAATAGAGCCTCCAATCGTCCATTGAAACGTGAAGAGAACTCGTTCAACTTATACCTATAAATTTGTCCAAGAACAATCAAACATAATTTTAAATGTATCCTTAGGAACACTTTTATGTATAAATAGTATAATATTTAAACCGGAATATAAACTGGGCGATAAGAAAGGAAAAAACCAAAGAACGTGCCAGCCGGGAGCGCGCATTTACTTCTATTGACATCTGCGTGGACACTTCCTTATTAGTCTTCTTCTCTGCTCTAAAAGCATCTAAAAAGAATCAGAACACTTTCTCGAGACTGTTGACATCCAGAGGATGTACTGCATTCATATGCCCTTATATGGGCATTTTCATAAAGGGAGGGGTTCCAAATGAGGCAATGTATCAAAACCACTTTTTCCAGGACAGAAATTCCTCGGGTTTTCGCCTGCCATATCCATTCTGTTATACTCACAGACAAAATGTTAACACTTTTAGAAACTCCAGAGTGTTTCCTATCCAATGGTACTAAATATGTGCATATCCTATTTTCTGGGCCTGAATGGGAGGCATTTTACTTTGGGCATGCCAGGCTCTCCAAAACCGTCACCTCGTGCGCTGCTCCCTAAGAAGTTAACCTGGATGTCAGTCGCACCAATGTGTCGGAGGAAACACCGTTTGACTGACGACCAGAGTCAGCTTGCAGGCGCCCAGCCCTGTCACAAGAGCACAATAAGCCAAGAAAACCCTCCCCTACCCGGACCCATTGTGCACCATCCTGCGGGAATCCTGGTCGGTTGTGACACAATCCTGGTCGGTTGTGGGATCGAACCCCAGGCTGTAGTGGCACCTCTGCACTGCGGTGCCTTTCACCGCTGCACCACCCAGGACCCCCCTAGTGGTGACATCTATTTCCAATGAGAGGATTACCTTGAGTTTGATCAGGAGCTGCTCGTGTTCATGCAGTAGTTTCTTGGTTTCATCCTGGTTGCTTCCGATCTCCAGCAGGTTGGGATTGGCTTCAGTCAACTGCAGCTGCACCAGCGCCCCACACTACAAAACACACAGTGTTTGTTTTCTCCCTTTTGTTCTCAGTACATATTTAAGCAATAAGGCACGTCGGGGGTAGTGCCTGGATACAGCCCTTAGCCGTGGTATATTGGCCATATATCACAAACCCCCAAGGTACCTTATTGCTATTATAAAGTGGTTACCAACGTAATTAGAGCAGTAAAAATAAATGTTTTGTCATACCCGTGGTATACGGACTGATATACCACGGCTATCAGCCAATCAGCATTCAGGGCTTGAACCAAATTGTTTATAATTATTACTATACTTTAAAAGTAAACGGCCTGTCTGTAACTATTGGAACAATCTTTGATACTAAGTATCAAAGAGACTCAAAGTTAGACCAGCAGGAAGCCGAGGTCTGTTTGTGTTTCCCTGCCAAGGCCATGTAACATGTTGTTTATGATCCGACTGCGAGCAGGGCAGGTTGGTGTAATATTATATCTGTGAACACCCACATGGTCCTCCTGTGAATTTCACAGTGTGTAAACAGAGTATGGAAATGTTGTCCACAACGTGGGGCCCTTTTTCCAATATATTGTGCTGTCCCGGGAACACAATCAGTGTATGCTGTCCCGGGAACACAATCAGTGTGTGCGTCCCAAATGGCACCCTATTCCCTATATAGTGCACTACTTTTCATCAGAGCTCTATGGACCCTGTTCAAAAGTAGTGCACTATATAGAGAATAGGGTGCCATTTGGGACACATCCCAGGACAATGTCAATCCATTAAACTGAGGTATTCCTTTAATGTAATGACTTACTGATACCGCTCTGAGTGACACACATTAACTTAAAGCCAAGCTTTTTGTGAAAGTGTCACCCTGAGCGTAAAAAGCACCAACAGCTGTTGCTGTAGCCTATATGACATTATTACTACATAATACCAGTATATATATTTGGATAGACGGTACAGTAATTGATTTGTCAATGACAACCGTGGTTGTAACAGCTACAAAGTGTTCAAACTAGGCAGTGTGAGGATCACCAACAACTGTTAAACTATATTACAAGATGTACTCATTACAGTAGCCTGTTGTTTCAGATGTAAGGAAACTTTCACTGAGACAATAATTCATATGTCAATGACAACGGTGGTTAGTTATGTGGTTACAGCCACAGAGTGTGCATGGGCACTGTAACTGTGACGGTGCTGGCGGTAGAGATTAGGCCTATTTCCCACTCTGCTACTCTGCATTCTTTGCCCTTTAAATCATTGCATGCCTTAGATTGCAGCCGTGGCAGTCACTTTAAAGGGGACTCAGAATGCAGGGGAACGCCGTTACCATTACCCCCTTCCCCTTCACGACCAAAGCTGGTCGGCAAAATTAGCGCCAGAGGATACAACAGAGGACAACAAACATATCTCTCTTCAAACAAAACATAGGCTTTTCCTTCTTTAGTAGGAAAATTAATTAATACTTGAAAACAATCTCCTTTCTGTGTTTTATCATATCTAATGTCTTGTACACTTGAACTTTCCCACGCATTTCCCATGTACTTACCATGTATTTACCATGTATTTACCATGTACTTACCATGTATTTACCATGTATTTACCATGTACTTACCATGTATTTACCATGTATTTACCATGTATTTACCATGTACTTACCATGTATTTACCATGTATTTACCATGTATTTACGATATGGATTTGACTGCCATGTGGGAAAATAATAACAGTAAACAAAAAAACTAAGAAAACGACCTAATGTCAGTTGTCTTATTATCACTACAGTGGGAAAGCCCTGCAGGGCTGCCTACATGTTGAGATGTATGGCGTTAGTATGTGAGGCATTGAGAAAAGCCTGCTGGTTTGGCTGGGAGCTAGTCCTATAATCATAATGGACAAACAGAGAGAGCTATTGACATCCCAGGACACTAGCTTTAACAATGTGGACTATGCAAGCTTGTGACATCATTGACAACATGAAATGCCTTTCTCTGGTTGTGTCTCAAATGGCTATATTCCCTATATACTGTAGGCTAGCGCACTACTTTTGACCAGACCCGTAGTCATAAGTAGTGCACTATGAAGGGAATAGGGTGCCATTTGGGAAAGATCCTTTAGTAGCAGCAGCACTTTGGAAAGAAAGAGATCGATGGATGAGCACTGTGAGGTCAGTGTCAATAATCTATCTTGACAGGCACTGATTCATTACCAGTCAGTCCTTGTTGTTATATAGACATAACACTATGGTAATATTAGACAACATTTCTGTTAAAACTGCTTGGAAAGATTGATCTTCTCCATCTCCATCATTGTGGAGTGAACAACCATTTCTGACCAAAGAAGAGTTCTGAGAGGCATATATCTAAGCACTTCTGTTCTGTTCACCTGAGATATCAACAAACTGAAAAATAATACATGGGTTTTATATAGGGCTTTTCAAGGACTGGAATACGCTTAAAAAGACAACTAAAGACAGCTAAAGACAACCCAAAGACACAACTGGAGAACATTTTTGGAGTTTGGTACCTTGAACACAGTAACAATAATCTGAGAATCGCCAGCCTGCACAGCGATAGTGCTGATTGTTGTTGTCGCAGCAGGTTGACCTCCAGTGTCACTTTCGTTGGACATTGTCTCCCCCGTCCAAACTTAACTTCATAAAGTATAAGATGAGCTTTACAGCCCCTACTGTCCACTCTCTTCTCTCTGGATCCTGCAAATCCTAGTCTCTGTCCTGTTCTCTCATTTCAGTCTCTGGGGGCTTCCAAACTCAACAGTCCTTCAATATTTCCTTTGAACCAAGCAAAAAATGGCAGTAGAGAGACCCGTCTGTCCCCTCATCCAACAGGCACAAAAAAAATCCAGTTGGAAGGTGTATGTTTCAGCAGCGGTGTTATACCCCCCTTTCACTCCCTCTAGTCCCACAGCCGAGCCACAGCACAACAGATCAGCGCCACTAGCATCAACGTACTGACTGAAGCTCAACAAGCAGGAGACACAGAGCAGAGTGAAGTTGACAGGCAGAACACGGCTGGCCAGTGTGTTAAAAATAGAACTATCTACTAGGATTATCACACTGTGCTGTGCTGGGAGCCATTTGACACACCCCTAGTTTGGTGGCTCCGTTCCACTCTGGTCTATCTGCACAACCCTCCCCTCTCCCTGCCTGCCTCTCTCCAAGTCCCACTCGGCCCCTATTTATCCTCTCCTGCCTCCCTCATACACAGACTAGAAATGCACGATATATCGGTGAACATATCGGATGTTCACCGATGTCTAGTTTAACGCCGATGTGCAAAACCGATGTCAAAGCTGACGTGCACGCCTATATAACGTAGGTACATGACGTAATGACGCCACGTAATATTTTGCGCTACACGTGCAACACAGCATTCCTAGCCTAGCCCACGTCTGCTGTGTGGATCGAGCAGTCAACAAGTCGAGCAGTCATTTGAAAGAGTAAGAACATTTCAGCGAGACAACTCAAAATGCAAAATCCTATAGAGCCAAGATAATGGAATTCATTGCTCTTGACAATCAACCGTTCTCTGTCGTGGGTGATGTTGGCTTTCGTCGAGCACCGGTACACACTACCAAGTGCGCTATTTTTCAGCTGTTGCCCTAACCGGAGTTACACAGTAATAGCGTCACTGCTATTAGCTTCACGACATACATACTATGGAACGCTGTTTGGGTCGTTGCGTGTCAAAAAAGACATTAGCACTGTCAAAGCTGTACAAAAACGTCTGCAAACAAGCAAACACCGTCCACGAATGATGCGTTTTCAATTCCCGCGTTGGTAATAAAGCATAATTTGTTTGACCTCAACTTCTGGGGTAGCTAGCTTTAGGTTGGTACCTAGCTAGCACCAATACAACCGGCCTGAAAACAATGACCAGTAGAAACTGCAGTCATTTTCATTATTCTTAGCAATAACAACGGTGGGCCAATTGTGCACCGCCCTATGGGACTCCCAATCACGGCCGAAAGTGATACAGCCTGAATTCGAAACATGGACCGTAGTGACGCCTCTTGCACTGAGATGCAGTGCCTTAGACTGCTGCGTCCATGTGTGCGTGTGTGTGTGTGTTTGTGTTAACTATTTAACTGTACTAGAATGCTTAAAAGGCCGCTAAAATGTTTAATATCGGTTATAGATATCGGGGGTTTTTTGCAAGGAAAATATCGGATATCGGTATCGGCCAAAAATGTCATATCGGTGCATCCCTAACACAGACAACCCCACATAGGCACCAGTCCATACATGGAATATCATATTGGTAGGCCAATCTATCTTACAATAGAAGGGAAAATACCCTGTGAGTTGTCATAGCTGGACAGATTTTTATCTTGCTTCTCTAGGTCTGTGAATACGTTTTTCCATTGGTGTCCCTTCTACGTGACTGTGAGTCGTTTTGGATAAAGGCGTCTGCTAAATGGCATTTATTTATTATTATTATTATTATTATTATTATTATTATTATATTATTACAGACAAAAGCCAAGCACACTTCACACTGGCATGCTGCACTAGTGTTTAACTATATTTTAAGAGAGAGAAAAGGCCACACTCTCACTGGCTGACTGCTTCTAATTAACACTACCTTCCCTGGCTGGCTAGATACCCCCTTTGGGCACAGGCAATACTTCTACCAATAAGTAATTCAAAAAGCCATATTTTGTCACGCCTTGATCTGTTTCACCTGTCTTTGTGCTTGTCTCCACCCCCCCTCCAGGTGTCGCCCATCCTCCCCATTATCCCCTGTGTACTTATACCTGGGTTCTCTGTTTGTCTGTTGCCAGTTTGTCTTGTTTGTCAAGTCAACCAGCGTTTTTGTCTCAGCTCCTGCTTTTCCCCAGTCTCTCTTTTCTCACCCTCCTGGTTTTGACCCTTGCCTGTCCTGACTCTGAGCCTGCCTGCCTGACCACTATGCCAGCCCCTGACCCTGAGCCTGCCTACAGTCCTGTACCTTTGCCTCTACTCTGGATTACTGACCTCTGCCTGACCTGACCCTGAGCCTGCCTGCCATCCTGTACCATTGCCTGACTACTCTGGATTATCTACCCCTGCCTGCCTTGACCTGTCGTTTGCCTGCCCCTGTTGCTGTAATAAACATTGTTACTTCAACACAGTCTGCATTTGGGTCTTACCTTCAAACCTTATATATTTGTTCACTCTCTCAAACACAGTACATGCCTGTATTATTTATGCATTGTTTTGAGACATTTTATTTAAAATTCTTCTTGGTTGTTTTAAAATATCCCTTTCCCTTTGGGGAACAAGCCAGTGTGTCAGAGAGTTAGGGGGAGTTAGTATTGTCCTAATAAGAATCAGCTCTTTATTCCCTGACTACAGCACAATGGAAGGAAAAGAGATAGACAGGGAGAGAGACTAGAGAGAAAGGGAGAGATGGAGGGGAGAGACTGAAAGAGAAAGAGGGACAGGGGAGTGAGAGCCTAGAGAGAGAGAAAGAGACAGAGAGTGACAGAGAGAGAGAGACTAGAGATATAGAAAGAGAGAGAGTACATTCTGATACAGTAGGGAAACAGCAGGGGAACACAAACAGACCTCAGCTTTCTGCTGGCCCAACTTTGATGAGTCTCTTTGATACTTAGTAGTACATCACTAGATCCAATAGAAAGAGATATGTGTGTCACAGAGTTAGGGGGTGTTAGTATTGTCCTAATGAGAATCAGCTCTTTTTTCCCCTGACTTCAGCACAATGGCAGGAAAAAAAGAGAGAGCGAGAGAGAGAGAGAGAGAGAGATACATGGGGGGAGAGAGAGACAGGGGAGAGAGATATATTTCCCTCAGTTTACACAGATCCACAAAGAATTCGAAAACAAACCCAATTTTGTTCAACTCCGATATCTACTGGGTGAAATACCACCGGTGTGCCATCACAGCAGCAAGATTTGTGACCTGTTGCCGCAAGAAAAGGGCAACTGTATATAGACATAATGACATTTGAAATGTCTTTATTATTTTGGAACTTCTGTGAGTGTAATGTTTCCTGTTAATTTGTATAGTTTACTTAACTTTTGTTTATTATCTACTTCACTTGCTTTGGCAATGTTAACATATGTTTCCCATGCCAATAAATTGAGAGAGAGAGACAGGGGGGAGAGAGAGAGATTCTGATACAGTAGGGAAACAGCAGGGGAACACAAACAGACCTCAGCTTCCCAACGTTGATGAGTCTCTTTGATAGTTAGCAGTACATCAATGGATCCAATAGTGAGAGGTATGTGTTACTCTCCTAAGGTGCGGTAATATATATATATATATATACTGTAAACTATAGGAAGAAACAAACAAACAACAAACACAATAGATATGAGTGTGTGTGTGTGTGTGTGTGTGTGTGTGTGTGTGTGTGTGTGTGTGCGTGTGTGTGTGTGTGTGTGTGTGTCCAAATGATATAGCCTACTGTAAGGCCAACAGTCAGTGGCCCATTGTTATCATGGGCCTCAGGATACCAGAGATCACCGAAGTCACTTCATATCAAATCAACAACTTTTATAACAGCACACAGCACATTTTGCTGTTTAGACAAGATACAAAACTTCCCAGAAACTTCCCAGTGTACAGTACAACTACTTAAATCATCTACCCCTCTTACTAGTATGTCGTGCATAGAAACATTATTTGATATATTTGACAAGATGCAAAATGTCACAAATGTCCACAAACTACTGTTCTTATGTGCAATATAATAATTATACTATTTTGCATAGGAGGGTGTCACACCCTGATCTGTTTCACCTGTCTTTGTGCTTGTCACCACCCACCTCCAGGTGTCGCCCATCTTCCCCATTATCTCCAGTGTAATTATACCTGTGTTCTCTGTTTGTCTGTTGCCAGTTTGTTTTGTTTTGTCAAGCCTACCAGCAGTTTTCCCGTGCTCCTGTCTTTCTCTAGTTCCTGTTTTCCCGGTTTTTACCATTCTGCCTGCCCTGACCCTGACTGACATTCTGTACCTTGTCACACCACCCTGGATTACTGACCTCTGCCTACTCTGACCCTGCCTGCCGTTCTCTACCTTTCGTACTCTGCTCTGGATTACTGCATGCCCTTAACCTGTCGTTTGCCTGACCCCCTGTTTTTGTAATAAACTTTTGTTACTTCGAAACTGTCTGCATCTGGGTCTTCTCCTGAGCCTTGACAGAGGAGGTTAGATAGAGGGCATGCCAAGGTTAAAGGACTGAGAGCTGACTGTCTGTAACGGGCAGCACTGTGGAGGAGGTGAATAATCAAACTGGGTTTCATACTGGGTATAAATGCTCCATCAACTATAGAATAAAACCACTGTTCAGTATTTACATTGCAGGACGTCACTGTGTGTGTGTATGTGACACTGCCAAACAACAGTGCCTGACTCAGATACTTGAGGGAAGACATTTGTGTGAAATGTAGCCTACTCAAAGGCATGCCAGGGAGCCTAAAGTCCAAAGAAGTGTTGTAATTGCTAACAGGACAACTTGGATCTGCATGTCATGCTTAACCAATGACACTACACTCAGACATGGGTTCAAATAGGCTACTACTTGAAATCTACAAATATTTTTTGCGTTTTCCTGCCGGGAGTGCCAGATGTTGGGATCTCCGGGGGTGCAAGACAAGGGTTTGCAAAACAACAAGCAAGCTCAATCAACCACAGCTAAAATGTTTTTAATTATTTCAAGTAGTATTTGAACCCAGGTCTGTCATGGACTAGTGTTGCGGGCAGGCGGCAGCTGTTAGAGAAGTTAAAGAAACAGCTGAGAAAGTAAGACGCTGCGAGATCAGCCGAGTCGGGGGCACACACAGACACACACACAGACAGACACAGACACAGACAGAGACACAGACACAGAGACACACAGACAGATCAGCCGAGTTAAGCAGACACACACACACAAATCAGACGATTTGGGCATAGCCCAGGATAGACTGGGAGGACCTGGAAGGCCTCCCTCACCCCACTCAGCCATCTACTGGGGTCTCCTGATAATTCTGTCCCAGCTACCATCTCTCTGAGCAGCCCAAAAGGCACCCTATTCCCTTTAGGGCCCTGGTCAATAGTAGTGCACTATAAAGGGGATATGTCATAATTTGAGACGCAGCTTCTGAGCAGCCCGTTCCAGCTGAGAGAAATCAGAGAGGGTTAAATATAGCCTCACCATCAGCTTCATGTCATTATAAGCATTGACAACAGCTACCGCAACATCTATCACCTTTAA
Organism: Brachymystax lenok tsinlingensis; assembly: GCA_030435695.1. Lineage (NCBI taxonomy): Eukaryota > Metazoa > Chordata > Actinopteri > Salmoniformes > Salmonidae > Brachymystax > Brachymystax lenok. Next base: position 19,424,062 of record CM059785.1, read on the forward strand.
TATTTAAAAGCTACTGGGTCGGATGGATTCAAACATTGCAACTTAATTAACAGTATCACCTTTAAGCTGTTTTAAAAGATCACCAGGCCTCAAACAGCATTTGGTTTGGAATCCCCATGTGGTGGAATATTTGTTTGTTGTGTGTTACAAAGCTCACTTTGAATATGTTTACACCTTTGATGTCTGAAAATAAATAGGCCTATTTGTTTATTAGGAAGTGTCTCTTTTGTTTCTATAATAGTTACTATGGCTTCACAAAATAACAATAGACATGAACAAGAGAAGACCTAGTAGTCCAAAAGCCACCAAAAAACCCTACTCCCTCTGCTGGTTCACAGATTAAGCTAAACAGCCAGGGACTGCCCTGCCCCTAGATTTGGTACACAACATAGGGAGTGGAGTCTGTGTTGGTTGGACTCCCCGAGTTCCTTGGACTCCCTATTGTCCAACCAATGCACAGACTCCCGGTGTTGTGTCCCAAAGCTACCCTGTTTTAGTAGGCCTAGATCAGGGATCATCATCAACTAGATTCAGCCACCTGACCATTTTTTCTGGAGCGGATAGTCGGCTGCCAGTGTTGTGCCGAAAAACTCTCCCCTGCCAGAATGCGCACACACTCAACTCTTCATTGCTGCGACTTGCTTGTTATTTAAGATTTCTGCTCTTCACTCCGTTGTCAGTTTAGCCTACATTTCACTGAACTTAGTAGCAGAAAGCATTTTTTATTTGTGTCCTTCAGGGCAGCTGTCAATTTGGCTATTTGTATTAGTCTATAAATAAATATATTTGCCAAAATTCGTCATTTCTCACGTCTTACTCGACTAGTAGTTCTGAAATGTTTATTGTTTGCCTACATTTCACTCCCTCCTCTATGTTTAATATAACACATTAATGATTAATTTCGGTTGCCTATCCTGACGTGAAGTTCTATAGAAAGTATTTGACTCTAGTGACAAAATTAAGGAAATTAGAATGGAGAGGGTGGATTTTGGCAAGGCTATTTTCTTGCCTACTGAAATCCCCCCCAAATACTTTCTATAGAACATACTTCACGTCAGGATAGGCAACCCGGTTTGTTCTATAGAAATTAACCAAAAGCAACCGAAATTATAATTAATGCATGTGTGTTATATTAAACATAGAGGAGGGAGTAAAATGTAGGCAAACAAGAAACATTCCAGAACAACTACTAGTCGAATAAGACATGTGAGCGATAACGAATTTTGCAAAGAGATTTAATATAGACTAATACACTTGAAACAAATAGCCAAACCGAAAACTTTACTACTGCCTCCCCTGCGATCAAACTGCCATAAACATTAAATGAAACGCAGCCTAACGTGATCACTGACAGCTGCCTTGAAGGACACAAATAAAAAATGCTTTCTGCTACTAAGTTCAGTGAAATGTAGGCTAAACTGACAACGGAGTGAAGAGCGGAAATCTTAACTAGCAGTTAAATCGCACGCGAAAGGGGGGGATTCTGCTGGGGAGAAGATTTTCGGCAAAACACCGGAACATAAATATAAAACATTTGTAGACTGCAAATTCACCGCAAGAAGTACAAACATATCATATTTGACTAAAACATAATAATTTAAACCATGCTTACATTTGTATGAGATCATGTCTCTGTATTGAGTGGGAATACTTGGGAACAGATATCCAAAATTAAAATCACTTGGAGCTGATTTGGTGTTTATACGGTCTTTTATGTCCAACAATGAAAATGCGGGCCGCCAGTTAGGGAGCTCTGGCCTAGATCCACAAATACAACCTTCAAACACACTTCAAATACTGAAGAATCATTTATAATAAATAAGCAATATTGCTTCTTTTCAATGGCCCAACATTAGAGCTACCATATCTTTCGCAGTTTTGCCCTAGGCTCTGAAGATAAGCACGCCTGCTTATCTAGAGGATTAGAACATCCACTGGAAATACAGTATGGATGCTAGGCTACTGAATGAAGTCGTGTTGCTGGGAGATTTACAAAAAGCAATAGTGAACAACTCCAGGGTTTTGATACCTTGAAAGTTGTGTTAGTAGTGGAATGGTTAGAAAACTAAAGACGGTATGATAGTTTTGAAGGTGACTCACGATGTGTGTATTTCCCTTCAACCGTTGTGTGAACTTCTGGCTCCCAGACTCCCAGGAAAGCGAACGCTGATAAATTCAGGAGTTTGCGCGCCAAATTGTCATTTCAGGTTAAGGGGTGTATTCATTGTTTAAATATATATGCTAAGATTTATGCAAATATGAATGATGTCTTTGTTTTGAGTAACGTGTTAATTGTTTACCATTGTAATGTGTAATGTACAATAGCATTTCATTTGAAGTGAATTACCAATGACTGTTGAGAATTTACCGTTTAAAGGTGTGAATGATTTATGCCAAATTAGGGAAGGTTATTTTATGATGCCCATACTTTATTCATAAGGAGCTGTTCTTGAGGTAACATGTTCTTACATAGCTCAGTCTAATCTTCACCACCCAGCGGCTACTGTGAGTACACACCTTGAAGATTTGTGAATGCGTGGCTGCTTTATTGAAACCCTTAAAATATCCTATTTAATCTGACAACTGGGCAGCTTTATTGAAAACCTTAAAATATCATATTTAATATGACAACAACTGGTAAAGTTAAGTTATTCTATAAAATAATCTTTTCATCAGGGCCAAATTACTGAAAAGGCACGAAGGGGGGCCCCCAACCAATTTGCATTTATTTTGTCAAAATGTGTATAATTGCAGTAACTGCAAAATTCTCTCAGCATCATGGCATTTTATTTTTTGAATAGGATATTAGCTTTAAAACTGCAACATTTTCTCTCAGCCTTATGGCAAAAATGTGTACAATTTCAGGAAATCAGCTTTGAAACTGCAACATTTTCTTATAGCCTCATGACAAAATGTGTAGAATAGCATTATAAAACTGGGGGCCTGGAAGTTGGTGCCCCAGGACCCCAAATGCGGTAGTCCGGTCCTGCGTTTCATGTGTCAAATTAAATTGAAGCATGAAGTCATACCTTGTGTATGTGTACGAGACAACATTGTCTTGTAAGACTATGCTTATGAATCAAAAGACAAATAACTACATTATCTCCAAGAAATTTTTAAAATGTTTGCTTGTTTATTTCGCAGGACCCAGGTTTTCAAGAAATGCATGATTAGCCTCGCAAACCTAAAATCTCCACAAGCATTATGTCTTTGACTGGTATGTAAAATACCAATATACAAAACAAAATAAATATAGAATCAATATTTCAATAGCATGCCTCACGATGCAAAAGGCGTATGCACTGTATGTATACATTAGATTGACAATTATGAAGAGATGAAGCATAATTCTCATATCACATTTTATTAATAAAAACAAAGCCCTGGATCTACCACTCTAATCTAGGTTTATAACAAAAGTCTGATTAGAAATTTAACCTTGATGCACACAAGTCACACAGCCATCTAAATGTCTTAAAAGCTGGTTGACTGCACCCATCCATCCTCGTAATATACAACAGTCTGTCTATACCGGAAACAGTGGGCTGGGAAGTTAGAGCCAAATTCAAAGGCATTGAGAATGAGAATGGATTTACATATTGGCACATCCTTTTTACATTTTTTTTTCTTCTTCCAGAAACCACTTGAAAGTATTGTGAACAAAAAACAACAGAGGGAAAATATAAAATAGTCAAACAAGGCAGTTTTACAAGAAAGAGAAAGACCTAGAAACTCTAAAGCAACGGTCAGGTAAATACAAAGAGATGGTGCTTTGCTTTCTGTACATTCTAGAGGGTTTAGTAGAACCATGTAAAAGCTTGAGTCTGCTGTCTTAAGGGCTTTTCAAACTACATGTTCTTAACCCAGGCCTAACCTTAAACCTGGGTTAAAACAACCCCTAGGCTAAGTGCAGCGTGAACACAAATTCAGAGGGACAAGCGACAGGCAAGGTAAAGCTTTAAGGGAAATAGTCAATATCAGAGTTCATTCCAGTCAGTGCTTTCAGTTTCTTTCTTTTTGTTTCCCTCCTCCTCTCCATGTCATGTATTGTAAGCAATGTAAGTGGATCCTAGAGGACCATATTCTTTCTTTAACTGCTATTGGTAAATTAATATGGTTTGACGAGGCAGAGTACAAACGAGATGAAAGGAATGCGGTCACACCGGGAGATTAACGGGATTCTAGAGATTTGGAGCATGTGATGGTCAGGTGCTGTGTTGGAGTAACGTCGAAGGTCAGAGATGTTCTTTCCTGTCCTCAATGTCTGGTGGACTGCTAGCTGCTGCTGTTATAGGTCTGCAACCTGGCCCCAGATCTGTTTATGCTCTCTTGTCAACTGCTATGGTCATTGTCACGCCAATGGCCATAGGATTTGGCAAGACAGCACAAACTGATCTGGGACCAGGCAAGCTGTTATAAGAGCTCCATTAGCATTCCTAAGTGTCCGTCTCGTTCTCCAGTTCTAGTTCCTCCCCATCTTGTAGTTCATTATCCACTTCCTGTAGTTCTTCATCATGTAGTTCCTGGTTGTCTTGTAGTTCTTCATTATCTTGTAGTTCTTCGTCCTGGTCATGTATCTGCTCATATTCTAGCTGCTCAATGTCTTCTTCCTCTTCATCTTCCTCGTGCAGAGTCAGTTTCCTGTCCTCCACCAGCTTCATCTTGTCCCGGATGTGTTCAGCAGAGGACGCCATGTCTCCAGGACTGCCAAAGTACTGCTCGCTCCTGAAGGGGGGACAAACGGGGCATAAGGACTCAGCAGGGTCATAGGGGCTATGGATGCAAGGATTGACAGTCCATGATCAAAATGGCATGCATCATTAGATCTTGCATCTTGGTAAAGCCATGCATGTCTCAGAGTGAAATGTCCATTGTTTCTTACCCGTCTGGGAATATAACAGGGACAGTGAGTCTGTCCAGTAGAGCCTTCCCCACAGTCTCCACCTCCTCATAGGTCTCCTGCTCCACCTCGACTGGGAGATCACCCTGGTCTGGGCTGGCTTGGACCAGCACCTGGGATGGAGGAGACAGGAGGGAATGGAAACAGAGGAGGACCATCAACAAAGAAGTACGTACTCACTGTACTGTTAGTCACTTTAGATAAGTATCTGTTAAGTGGCATACATGCATATCCCAATAATTCAACACTTCTCAACAACAGAGCTCACTGAGTAGAAGTCAGAAGCACAAAGAAGACAAAACCTTAGCAATATTTGCTAAGAAAAAGGTGTATTATTTGGCTGTCACAAAGGTAATTCAATAAAATATTAACATCTTCCTGATAATATTAGGTTTCATTTTCATAACTGTCATTCTTTTCCTACCTTCTCAGCTGCGGTGTGAAAGGAGCAGGCCATCTCCAGTCGATGGACCCTCTCCTCAGTGGTGACAGTAAACTGTTTCCAGACCCGGTTGAGGCGTGGCAGGGTGTCACCAGAGGAGCGCGTGGAGCACCGTAGAGACTGACACAACACCACCGTTGCCTGGAGCAGCTGACGGCCGTAGTCATAGGTGCTCTGGACACAGAGAAAAATAGAGCCAGGTTAACACAATACCTAGTGCCTAGTAGGGGACAGTGGGGTAAGTTGAGCCATTTTTTACATTCAGCATCACTCCGTCAAGGGAAATATAGTACTCTTTCTAACAAAGAAATCTATATACAGTACCAGTCAAAACTTTGGACACACTTACTCATTCAAGTTTTTTTTTGGTTTTTTTTATTACTATGTTCTATATTGTAGAATAATAGTGAAGACATCAAATCTATGAAATAACACATATGGAATCATGTAGTAACCAAAAAAGTGTTAAACAAATCTAAATATATTTTAGATTTCAGATTCTTCAAAGTAGCCACCCTTTGCCTTGATGACAGCTTTGCACACTCTTGGCATTCTCTCAACCTGGAATGCTTTCCCAACAGTCTTGAAGGAGTTCCCACATATGCTGAGCACTTGTTTCTGGCTTTTCATTCACTCTGCAGTCCAACTCATCCCAAACCATCTCAATTGGGTTGAGGTGGGGTGATTGTGGAGGCCAAGTCACCTGATGCAGCACTCCATCACTCTCCTTCTTGGTCAAATAGCCCTTAAACAGCCTGGAGGTGTGTCGGGTCATTGTCCTGTTCAAAAACAAATGATAGTCCCACTAAGCGCAAACCAAATGGGATGGCGTATCGCTGCAGAATGCTGTGGTAGCCATGCTGGTTAAGTGTGCATTGAATTCTAAATAAATCACTGACAGTGTCACCAGCAAAGCAGCTCCACACCATCACACCTCAGAGATCATCCGTTCACCTACACTGCGTCTCACAAAGACACGGCGGTTGGAAGCAAAAATCTTACATTTGGACTCATCAGCCCAAAGAACAGATTTCCACTGGTCTAATGTCCATTGCTCGTGTTTCATGGCCCAAGCAAGTCTCTTTTTCTTATTGGTGTCCTTTAGTAATGGTTTCTTTGCAGAGATTCGCCCATGAAGGCCTGATTCATGCAGTCTCCTCTGAACAGTTGGTGTTGAGATGTGTCTGTTACTTGAACTCTGTGAAGCATTTATTTGGGCTGCAATTTTTGAGGCTGGTAACTCTAATGAACCTATCCTCTGCAGCAGAGGTAACTCTGGGTCTTCCATTCCTGTGGCGGTCCTCATGAGAGCCAGTTTCATCATAGAGCTTGAGGGTTTTTGCAACTGCACTTGAAGAAACTTTCAAAGTTCTTGACATTTTCCAGATTGACTGACATTCATGTCTTAAAGTAATGATGGACTGTTGTTTCTCTTTGCTTATTTGAGCTATTCTTTCCATAATATGGACTTGGTCGTTTACCAAATAGGGCTATCTTCTGTATACCGCCCCTACCTTGTCACAACACAACTGATTGGATCAAACGCATTAAGAAGGATAGAAATTCCACAAATTAACTTTTAACAAGGCACACCTGTTAATTGAAATGCATTCCAGGTGACTAACTCACGAAGCTGGTTGAGAGAATTCCAAGAGTGTGCAAAGCTGTCATCAAGGCAAAGGGTGGATACTTTGAAGAATCTCAAATATATAATATATTTGGATTTGTTTAACACTTTTTTGGTTACTACATGATTCCATATGTGTTATTTCATAGTTGTGATGTCTTCACTATTATTCTACAATATTAGCCCACCCATACAGCTACCATTGCACTTTCATGCTAGGTTTAGGGCGGCATACTGAAGCTTATAGAGACCCCAACTGATGTATGGAACAATCTACTTTGGTTTAGATACAATCATCATGAAACCTCTAACACAGTTAATTTGACTTGGTGAAAATCTGTTTTTTGGACCTAACTTGCTTACCACTTTTTCCATGTGGTTTCTTCCTTGACAGACTACATGAAATTATGACCTCTTCCCAAATAATTTGTCAAATCATTAACTTTGTGTATGGTTTTCTAGACACAAGGGTGGCTCAACTTACCCCTTTGGCTCAACTTACCCCACTCTCCCCTTCCCCCTCTATTTCCCTTTGAAAGACATGGAGAGAGAAAAGAGACAGAGAGAGGAGGGGGCAGACAGAACAATTGAGGGAGTGACAAGAGCGGGAGAGAGAGAACCCCTCAGTCTTCCTCAAGCTGTCTGAACTCTGCTCTTGTAGTACGTACCTGTGCAACATCCACAAACTTCTTGTGTTTCTCCAGCAGCACTTTGGTTTCCTGTGAGTCATCCCCTAGTCTGATGTGGGTCTTTAGAAGAGCATCAAGGAGCTCACCCAGCCACTCCACCGCCTGAGAGTTAACATAGAGACATGAGCTGGGGTTTACAAGGTATTGTCAACAACAATAACAACATGTCAACAATAACAACACACTTATGTTTGCAGTCCAGAACCAACAGTCAAACAAACAAACAGGGATGAACAGAAGGAAGCCTATCTACTGACCTGTGATGCATCTTCCTCACACTTGAACAGCTGGACCATCTGAAGCATCTTCAGTCTCCTGACATCCACCATGTCCTCACATCTAAACAGAACCAAAACTTTATTAAAACATGACGATAGCCGTTTCCATGACAAGTTCCGTGACAACGGCCAAAATTCCACGAGATTCCAGAAATCGCTTGACTCGTGGAAGCCTTGTAAACAACTCCAGCATCATTTTGAGGCCTGTGGCCTTACGTAATAAAAAAAAAGGACAGAAAATAAATCTGAGCAAACCTTTGTTTCCGGAGCTGCATGTCCTCCATGACACCTTGGATGTGATCAACGTTGTCTTTGTTATCGATGGGCACGTCTTTCCCATAGGACCAGGAAGTCTGGTTGGACATCTGATCCATCAGGACCTGGCCTTTCTCCCTCAGGCCTACCAGGGCTCCCTCTGGGCAGAAATACACATCAAATAATACTCCTGAAGGACTCAACTAACACTACTGTAAGTTATTTCAAATGTAAAATATTATTCTTGCAGTTATCCATTAGAGAAAAACAAGAAGAGGGGATATAGTTAAGGCTGTCAATGTTCCAGCACAAATACTTTTCTCAAGATCAGTCTTTTTATTCTACTCTGAAGTTATCTATGGAAGGCTTGGTTTCATTTAACAAAAAATAACGGTGAATAATACATTTAATTGTGCTTACCAACGCTCTTGAGTTTCTCCTCGAGGTGTTTGAGTGTTTGTTGGATGGCAGCCCCGTCAGCAGGCGCCACATCGGCACAGAGCATGCCCAGTAGACCATCCAGTTGCTGGGACAGCTGGGAGGGTAAACTGGGGCGTTATTACAAAGCCAACAAAGAGCTCTAGGCCAAGCAGTTAGTAGTCTATACTACACTGAACAAAAATACAAACATAACATGTAAAGTGTTGGTCCCATACTTCATGAGCTGCAATAAAAGATACCAGATATTTTCAATATGCACCAAAAGCTTATTTCTTTCAACTTGTTTCCATCCCTGTTAGTGAGCATTTCTCTTTTGCCAAGCTAATCCATCCTTCTGACAGGTGTGGCATAACAAAAAGCTGATTAAACAGCACAACCATTACACAGGTGCACCTTGTGTTGGGGGCAATAAAGGGCCACTCTAGAATGTGCAATAAAAGGTAAACACAATACCAAAGATGTCTCAAATTGAGGGGGTGTGCAATTGGCATGCTGACTGTAAGAATGTCCACCAGAGCCAGATAATTGAATGTTCATTTCTCTACCATTAGCCGCCTCCAGCATAATTTTTTGGAATTTGGCAATACATCCAACCAGCCTCACAACCGCAGCTGATTAATCTGTGGGTTTGCTATATTATGACCCCCACCCATTCAACCCTAGGCACTTATGTAGATCAGATGACTGGATAAGTGTAAGCAATATGGGTGGTTGTAGCTCCATCTTGCCCTCTGATTGTGGCCATATTACACCTATCAAATCCTCAAAGATCTACACAAGGGCCTAGGGATTGACTTTGTGATTTAGAGTGAGAGTCACTGTAGTTCTTGTTCTTGGCTTTATACGTATTTTGTAATGATCCATTAAAATCAATCAATCAATGATACATACATCCTGTGCGGTACCGTGGAACTCGTGTGCTGACTGCAGTACGTTCTGTCTGGACTCCAGTTGGCTGGCCTGTCTGTAACAGACATCACTGAGCTGCTGCTGAAGACCCTTTAACTCCACTAGGTCCTCCTCATCTCCAGCACTCAGCAATGCTGCTATCTGCTGGTTCAGCTCCACGTATACTGCAAACCACTCCTGTAAATACACAACCAATAACACATACATTATGATTTGATTTCACAAATTAGAAACATAATTCAGCCACACAAGTTGCACAATGTTTTGCAACTTATTTCCATCGTGGTCCTCTGGCTTTGGCCAGAAAGCAGGAAAACTCTTTCTGATATACACGCCAGTTTATCACAGAGAAGCTCATAACACTAAAGATGTTTCTGTATCAAACCTGTTCAAACCTACTGTACAGTAATTGAGTTGAACGCTGTAGTGAAGTGTTTTTGTGGTATAGTTATTACCTTGAGAACACTTATAGAGTTCAGATCAATAGCGCCACCTGCTGAAGGCTCTTGGAGATAACACCACGCTTTAGCCTAACCATCAATCTTTAGCTTTGACCTCACTCTGGCTTTAGCCTTTCATTCCCCTGGCTGGTTCTCTCTGTTTCGGTCACCAGGGCACACTTTGGCACAGAGCAATGATTCACCAGGGTCTTTTATGTAAACCCAGCCAGGGGAAAAATGTGTTACACCCCACAGCTGCAGCTGCTGCAGTCACTTCCTGGCCTGGCCTTCTGTCCACAACTCTGGGCAGGACAATACTACATCCAGGGAGGAAAAGTTAAGGGCAAGCTCTAATTTGTGCTTCAAACTCTCTATCTGTCTGTTTTGTAAGTGAAATCAAACAAGCTTTTTCCAGATGTACACACTGTACCGTATTTACTTAACTTGTTTGTCCCCCATATTTTATGTCTAGTAGTGCTTTATCCGTGCTCCTCAGACTAGAGAGTAATGATCTATAAAAAGCAGTTACAGTACAGTACATCTCCTGGCAGCTAACAGACTCTTCCTAACAATCCAAACCCATAATCATATTCAGTGACCTAATTATTGGGATCTTCAAGATGCTCCACAGACAAGTGTTTCTTCTGCAGAGAGAGAGAAAGCAAGAAAGAGGCACACACAGAACTAACAGCTATCTCTCCACCTCTTTTCATCTCTGTGATTATGAACATTGAACAAGGAGTGACATAATAAAGTTGTGCTGTTGGCAAGCTGTGTCAAATTGTTTTGTGTCTATAGTGTGTGTTGTGTTATTCTGTCCTTACGCTGTGCTGGCTCTCTATCTCCTCATGTTTCTGCTGCAGGGCCTGGGAGGCCCTGATGGAATCTCCGATCCCCCACTGTGTTCGGAGCTGCTCTGTGCCAGGCCCCTCCAGCCAATTCACAACCTGCATAGCAACAAGGAAGAGAAAGACTCCATTAGCACACGCTTCATGACTCACAGACACACACCCCAGGACCAACCAATCAAATACCTTCCAGGCATCTGTGAGGTCGATGATTGGACACAATCATTAACACATGCTTTATCACTTCCCCCCAGGCCCACCAATCAAATACCTTCCAGGTATCTGTGAGGTCTCTTATTGGTTGGAACACATTTAAATCAGTGTGGGATTGGGTTAAATGGGGTACTTGTTTGTTTCGGTTAAAATGGGGTACTTAAAACCAGCAGGTATAATCACTATAAAGCATGTATGAACATTTATAATGTCTTATAATGAGACAAATAGTGTACCATGTGTCAGCACAGAACAAGGTTTTGCCAAGTTACCTATAAAGTAAATATTGATAAGGGAATATCGAATAACATGATAAATCTAACTCAACATCTGGTTCAAATATATTAAAGTAGCATTTAGAGAGGATCAAGAAGAGGTGTTAGAATCCACTGAACTGTGTAAGAGGGGTGATCAAATGGTTCAGTGTGTTGAGTTTGATAGAGCGGTTTTCTTCTGCATCAGCTTTTAGCTTGGTGAGGCAATTCTCCCGCCTGTCTCCTACAGAGCTTGGCGCAATACAGCTTACAAACTACTCCCCCACTCACTACTCAGCATCTTTACTCCCAGCAGATAAGAACTAGGCCAAACTCCCCAAGCCAAACTAATCCTACTGCTGCCTAGGAACATACAATATCCCAGGAACTAGCCACACTGGGAAACAAATTTGAATTGGAAGATCATTGAATTCATGGAGCAGGGTGGGGGGGAAATCGCATTAAAACACCATTTAGATGTATTTTCGGAAGGGCTGTGGTCACCATTCATGTAATACATACATCAGACAGTATTGGGGAGCTATTTCATAGTTTTTTCACAGGTATATTATTTTCCAATTTCAATCTTACAGCAGCCCTATGCTTGGCGTGATTGTTATGGGAAGTAAAAGCAGACCATCTGATATGCCCCTAAATATTTTGATATGCAAACTGGAATAAAAATGTAAGCGGACCAGTGCTTCTATAGTGAAACAAATCTTGCATCTGTGCAGTTTACGAGTGATGTTGTTAGGCTACATATTATCGTTGTTTCTTTTTCAGAGCACACTGGTGAGCAACAACATCCTTTCACTTCACTGAGAGAACCACGAGTTCGTCACGTTAAGCACTGTATCCACAAAAATGTTTACGATCTGAACGATGATGATGATTATGGTGAAGGGGGTGATTGAATTTAAAATATTCAATGGGGGTTGGCAACTATGTTTGACCTCTGGCCAATTTGTTCCTGAGCTTGCAGGTAGTTAGTGGTCCAGAACATAATTAGCCTATTAGCAAATAGCGTATATACTAGCCCTATTCATAGTCCTACACTATACATTTAACACGTGTATAGCTGTATAGTGTGTTCACTCAGTAGGTGAGGGGGAAACAATCTGTTTAGATGCCGTGAAAACATTTAATAGGCGTATAGTAGTAGGCCTATAAAAGAAAAATCATACAAACCTTCAGAACATACAGTGCAAAACTTGAAAGAACTTGTGATTCTCACGGTCAAGCGAAATGACAAAATTATACAATATATCACCAGTGCCCTCTGAAGAGGAAACAACAACATGTAGTCTAACAACATCGCTCCCAAATGGCAGCGTTATGAGCTGCCCCAGGACAGAGTTTGGGAAATCCTGATCTAGGGTGTACTCATTAGTTCAACAGTTGCAAATGAGAGTTTCTATTGGGCAAATTCAGGTACAGTGGCAAGAAAAAGTATGGAATTACCTGGATTTCTGCATAAATTGGCCATAAAATTTGATCTGATCTTCATCTAAGTCACAACAATAGGAAAACACAGTCTGCTTAAACTAATAACACACAAACAATTATATGTTTTCATGTCTTTATTGAACCCACCTTAACATTCACAGTCCAGGGTGGGAAAAGTATGTGAACCCTTGGATTTAATAACTGGTTGACCCTCCTTTGGCAGCAATAAACTCAACCAAACGTTTTCTGAAGTTGCGGATCAGCAAAGCAGCCCCAAACCATGATGCTCCCTCCACCATACTTTACAGTTTGGGTGAAGTTTTGATGTTGGTGTGCTGTGCCTTTTTTTCTCCACACGTAGTGTTGTGTGTTCCTTTCAAACAACTCAACTTTAGTTTAATCTGTCCACAGAATACTTTGCCAGAAGCGCTGTGGAACATCCAGGTGCTCTTTTGCGTCGAGGCATGGTTCACATCAGGCAATGCTTCTTGTGAATAGCAAACTCAAATGTTGTGAGTGTTTTTTATAGGGCAGGGCAGCTCTAACCAACATCTCGTCTCATTGATTGGACTCCAGGTTAGCTGACTTCTGACTCCAATTGGCTTTTGGAAAAGTCCTTAGCCTAGGGGTTCACATACTTTTTCCAACCTACACTGTGAATGTTTAAAAGATGTATTCAATATAGACAAGAAAAATACAATAATTTATGTTTTATTAGTTTAGGCACACTGTGTTTGTCTATTGCTGTGACTAAGATGAAGATCAGATCAAATGTTATGACTAATTTATGCAGAAATCCAGGTAATTCCAAAGGGTTCACATACTTTTTCTTGCCACTGTATGTTTATCCCCGTTTTGTTCCGTTAAAACATTTTTCAACAGAATCGGCAGAATGAATACACCCCTGATCACACACAAAAAGTTAACTTTCATAGCAGCCACATAAATGATCACTTTGCTCGTTGTATATATAGTTCTATCTCGCAACAATCTACGTACTCTCCTCCTATCAACTTTTCACTTGTGGACTTCAGTGCACAACACATCAGCTGTCTGTGACCAGCGAAAAAACCTTTCCTAGCCAAACCTTCATATAATGACCGCTACACACATCCTACATCGTTGTCACGTCATAGTCAACTAGAACTACTATAACTAACGCGTTAGTAAACCCGCTAAAATCATGCAGTACAGTCAGAATGCAGTTTAGCAGTTACACCCGGAAGGTAATAAATTAATAAAAAACAAAAGCTTACCTTGACTTGGAAGTGTTCCAGTGTTGGATAGCCATAGCTAGCTAGCTAACATAGCATCCCTCTCTGTTTGATCTGGGTGTTTGAGTAGGCTAACCAAGCTAGTTGCATAAGCAGTTTAGCAGTTACACCCGGAGGGCAATAAATTAATAAAACCAAAAGCGTACCTTGACTTGGAAGTGTTCCAGTGTTGGATAGCCATAGCCAGCTAGCTAACATCTCTCTCTGTTTGAGCCGGGTGTTTGAGTAGGCTAAACTAGCTAGCTGCATTTTCTAGTTAAGTGAAAGTGAAAGTTAAAAAAAAATACAACCAAATATAGCTATCTATCTCTCTCTCTTGCTTCTTCAAAATCTTGCTTCTTCAGTTTTTTCCAAAAACTGTTCAGCTATTGTCTTTCTCTCTCTTTGAGTCAACTACTCACCACATTTTATAAAGTGCTAGCTCTAGCTTATGCTTTTAGTACCAGATTCATTCTCTGATCCTTTGATTGGGTGGACAACGTGTCAGTTCATGCTGCAAGAGCTCTGCTAGGTTGGAGGATGTCCTCCCAAAGCTGTCATAATTACTATGTAAGTCTATGGAGGGGGTTGAGAACCATGAGCCTCCTAGGTTTTGTATTGAAATCAATGTACCCAGAGGAGGACAGAAGCTAGCTGTCCTCCAGCTACACCATGGTGCTACCCTACAGTGCTGCTGAGGCTACTGTAGACCTTCATTGCAAAACAGTGTATTTTACTAAATTATTTGGTGACGTGAATAAATGTAGTATAGTTTTATCTAAAAAGGATAACTTTTTAAATGTTTCACTATTTTTATTATTCACTGAGGAGGATGGTCCTTCCCTTCTTCCTCTGAGGAGCTTCCACAGGTTGCTATAAGATGTAAATTGAAAGATAATGGACCCTCAATAAAATATATAAAATAGCTCCCCACTACCGTGAAATGTATATATTTAATGTATTCATTGAATGGTGACCACAGCCCTTACAAAAATGTATTTAAATTGTGGGTTTTTTCCACCCTGCTCCATGTATTCAATGTATTCCATTTCAAATTTGGCTCCCAGTGCGGCTTTACTTCCGGGCTATTATGACGCATCTGGCAGTTCCTTCTCTATATGTTCCTAGACTCTTGCCTACTGAACAACATCTTCATCACCATAGCAACAGACAGCTCATTCCCTTAGAATCTAGAATCTGTCAAATCTAAAATATAATCTGTCCATTCCATGGAACACATCTCATCATCTGCTCACTTCCTCAATGGTACAGTTTTATCATCCAATATCATCTGCTTTGCACTTTTTAACATTCAAAATTGTTCTGCTTTGCACTGTAGACATTCAAAATTGTAGCCCTGCGGTACTAGGCCTATCCACAAGGGGTAGCCTACATTGAGAAGACTCATAAGAACATAGGCCTAATGGTCAGTTGCAAATGAGAGGGTACTTCTGGCAGAGAATATGTGATTGGGGGTTCATTGACCAAAAAAGGTTGAGAACCACTGTTTTAGACGCTAAAGTAGAGTTCAATTGGCCAATGGGAGAAAAGGCGTTTTCCCTTCATGGTTACAGACAGGAAATTAGGTAGTGCCAAGGAGGAAGTGTGCTGGGATGAAGGCCATGTGTGCTTGTGTGTGTGTGTGTGTGTGTGTGTGTGTGTGTGTGTGTGTGTGTGTGTGTAGCCATGTGTGCCGACTGATGAGTAACCCTGCCAGAGACTAGAAGTCAACAGTCTTTGGGAAGTTAGCTTTTCCATCCAGTGGTATGTAACGCTGACTTTGGAACGAGAAGACCTAACCAAAAAGGTTTTAATATGAGTCGGTTACAGGGACAGTCAGACAATTTATCACCAGTGTCTGGCTTTGAATACACTGAAGAAGGCAAGGCTTCAATTGAAAATTAAGTTCCACTGAAGCATAACATTCCCTAGTTCCTGAGCATTACAACCACTGGGTCTTTCTCTGGATGTCTGGTGAACTAATCGTCATGAAATCCTGTGTGTGTGTGTATAGCTTGTAAACCTCTCTGAAACAAAGTGCAAAAGACAATGGAAAAAGGAGCAGCCCTATTCTACACGTGTCTCTCTCAGTCTGGTCACTGGTCTGCTGTTGTTGATGGCATTGGGCCTAAGTTAAGGCAGTGCCTGAAATATATGTTTGTTTGAATCCTGGCTTCAGTCTTTCACTACGCTGGTGTTTTGGATCCATTAGGGCAGTGTGTGTAGGCTTGTCAGTGGGCTGGTGTTGACGATGTCATAGTGTATGTGTGCAGTGTGTGAACAGTGTGTGTGTATGTTTTCGCATCTCTGTGCGTGCATATGTGTGTGTGTGATGTGATATAGGGCAGTGTGTGTGCAGTACCTGCATGACCTTGGTCTGTATATCCTCCAGCTGGGATCGTTTGCTGCGTTGGCGACACACCTCCTGGTACTTGGTGTATTGTTCTCTGAGGGAGTCCAGCAGTTTCATGACCTGAAATAATTGAATAAAAAAAAAATCTTGTATATAGTCTTTGTATATATTGTATATAGTATTTGTATGTTATGTGTGAATTTTGCTGTTATGTGTTTACTATATATTTTTACATCTTATCTGACTTGACACAACTGAAGTTCCCTCTGGGAAATATAAAGTTATTCTATTCTATTGTACCTGTGGCTGGGCCAGTAGCTCGTCATCCATGGGGGACCAGGCCACACCACCTCCTTCTGCCCCGTTAAACCTCCGCTGCTGCAGCTCCGACAGCAACTCATGGCCTGGAGGGGAGAGAGGTACGGATGATCAGAGGGGGGAATGGTAGTGACAGAAGGGGAGAGATAATGAATGACAGAGAGAGATAGGGAGGGAGGAGATACAGGGGTAAGAGTGGGAGAAAGAGAGCAGGAGAGAGAGGGGGAGAGCGAGAAAGAGAGTGAGAGAAAAAGAGTGTGTGGGAGATATTGAATCTTCTCTCCGCTCATCCATTTCTTTAAGTTACAAAATGAGAGACAAAATGTTGCTGCAATTCTACACATTTTTCCATGGGACAGAGAGAACATTTTAATGTTTTAAAGCTAGTTTCCTGCAATTCTACATATTTTGTCATGGGTCTGAGAGAAGAAATGCAGTTTCAAAGTGAATTTCCTGCAATTCTACACATATTGCCATGGGGCTGAGAGAACATTTTCAGTTTTAAAACAAATTTCCTTAAATTATACACATTTTGCCATGGCTTATGCCGTGTTCTTATGCTATCTAAGTAACTCAAACATTATCACAAAATCAATCGGGGCCCCATGCCATGACATTATTTGAATTTCAGATTCTCCCTGACTGTCTAGTTTGTATTTTGGTGATTGTTAGTTCTCAAAGAAAAATATATAGCTCCATTATCTTTTCTACATACTTTAAATCTGGGTTTAGTTGTTTAGGTTTACTATCCCGATTTCTTTTTTCCAATCTTAACTTAATTGAATTCATTTGTATTTTTTTGTGGCGGCCACGATTTACCCTCCCTCCGTTGCTAAATGTATATATGAGAAACACTGGAAACAGAGCAAGAGATAGGAGTGTGTACAATGTGGATGACAAGCAGCACATTCCTATTTGTCATCCACTAAGTTACAAAAGACATATTAGATGTGCATTGTTGTCGAGGAGTACTTCAGGGGAAAAATTGCTATTCATTTATTCAGAATACCAACATCAACAACATCCCAACCAGTGAAATATTACATCGGAAAGCCTTCCAAGTCCATTTCTTGACAACAGCACCCAACAAATAGGACAGAGAATTCTTCATATACATGCTCTTATTCTATCTCATGCTGTATCCCCTAGCCTCTCTGTTGTGCCTGTAACAACACAACTACACAAACAATACTGGCACGGCAGCCCAAGCCCTCTCTGTATTCATTATGAATGGCATTCACTCAGAGATAGAGAGAGAGAGAGAGAGAGAGAGAGAGAGAGAGAGAGAGAGAGAGAGAGAGAGAGAGAGAGAGAGAGAGAGAGAGAGAACAAATTGTACCCTATTCTCTATATAATGCACAACTTTTGACAAGGGCCCATACATTTCTGGTCAAAAGTAGTGCACTATGTAGAGAATAGGGTGCCATTTAGGACCCATACAGAGTGAGTTCTTCTGTGGGAAGCACAGTACCAGAGACACGTTGAGCTGACTGTCCATTCCACAACCGCCAGACAAAGCTCCTTTCATTGGGCCAGCTCTGCTATGTGCTGGCCTTCCAGGGCTGCATCCAATATGGCACCTTATTCCCTTTATAGTGCACCTATGGGTCTTGGTCAAAAGTACTGCACTATAAAGGGAATAAGGTGCTACTTGGGACACAGTCCAGCTCTGCTCTAGCCTCCCTCTCTCTACCAGAGCTGTCTCAGTAAATATTTTCATTGTAGTAAAACCGTTCAAGTAACGCACTACTCATCACTAGGCCTGAAAATAAAACGACTGGGTCTATGTCCCAAACCGCACTCTAGATTGCACTACTTTTCAACAGGGCCATAAGGAATAGACTGCCATTTGGGACGTACCATAGGAGTCAGTTTACTGAAGGTTTTAGCTGAGTGGAAACGTGTTCTCTGCTGGCGGCGTGCACTGCTAACCATGGTCGTTAATATTCTAGCTTCAAATCATCTCTGTATCCCATCCCATTAAACTTAACAGAGCCCAACCTGGTTTAGAACCGTACAGCACTACTTGCTTGGCTAATGGTATTCAGAAGTTTGCATAAAGATTTGACAAAAGTAGAATAATTACCAGTTTGTAGAACTGTTTCAGGATCCAACGATGGTAGGAAGTTACAATCTGGTGGCCTGGGAGAAAGATAAGAAAGCAATGTCTTTACTGGCCTAAATAAACATGTCAAAAACAATATAATGTGCTGCTATTCCACTGCCACAAACAATTCCTCAATCATTGGGCACTTTTAAAGAGAACAAATAAATGTCAACATGTTGTAAAAATAAATACCTTTCTTTGTCCAACTGGCTGCTTTTCTCACTGTCATTGATGACCACCAGCTCATCTAGAAGGGATGTGGACTCCTTGGTAAACTTTTCAAAGACCTGAGAAGAAAAAACCTTTTGTAAGTTGTGTGTCATAGAAAACATAATGCAAATATGGACACAGGCAGAGACGAACTCAACTTGAACTTGCCTTCCTGAAGCTATGAGGCTGATTTTGACATACAAGATACAATATACTTTATTGCCACACAACCAAGGTTGGTGGTATTTGTTTACATTTGTCTGTATTTTTATGGTGTTGATGTAAACATTGGTAATATGTACATTAACTTTATAAACAAGTATTATGTCAAATCATAAACGTCTCTGATCTCATCCAAAGCCATTATTATCCAAATTGCAAATCATTTCCAAATCAAATGTGGCGCTTTAAACAGTAATTGTACACAGTCACATTGGGGATGTATTGCAATGGCGGCTTACCAGTCTTTTGTTCACCCAGTCTATGTGATCGTACACCAGACTTCCCCCAAACTCATCAGTAAGCTGACAGGGCTCGATGTAGCGTGTAAGCTTATTGGCAGATACCAGAATGACCTGGAACAGAGGAGGCGGAGAAAGTATTATTTTATTTATTATAATTTTTTTTTTTCTCTCCACATTTTCAAACAGTACATTTATATTTTCCAACGGGGCTATACTTTTGGGCGAGTTTTTCTCTCTCTCGCCTGAGTAGCTTCGTTTCACTGCCAAAAATAAAATTAACCATCTAGTGTTCAGCGAAATAACACCACAATGTCAAATACAGGTAGCCTAGTCAAATAATTAACATCCAAACCCATTAACCATTACTCTCTCGCGGGAAACCTTCACTCTTGCGCAGACATTTAGAAACGAAACATTTTCGTTCAATTTGAAAAATAAGCCACGGGAGTTTTTTGAGCGAGAATAAATACGACTTTTGAGTAGTAAGACATGTATAAAAGCAACAGATACCATTAATAAGAAGGGCTAGAAGCATCTTATATGGTGAGCTATTGAGTGGCTAGGACAGGCAAGCCCCATGCTATTGTGGAGGACTTAATTATTCTTGCTGCTGCGGATATGGCTGGGATAATGCTGAGGGAAAAGGTCCCAAAAACTATACAGACAATGCCTTCATCAAACAACACTGTTTCACGACACATCAGTGAAATGGCAGGAGATGTTTTGAAACAATTACAGCTTTGCATATAAGCCAGTGAATTACATGCGTTACATCTGGATGAGTCAACAGACGTGGCGGGCCTGGCACAGCTCCTGGTATATGTCCTTTACGTTTATGGGGGGTCAATTAAGGAAGACATCCTCTTCTGCAAACCACTGGAAACCAGGACAACATGAGAGGATATGTTTTAAGTACTGGACAGCTTTGTGACATCAAATGGACTCAAGATGTGTTGGTATCTGTACTGATGGCACAAAAGCCAATACAGGGAGACATAATGGAGTGGTAAAGTGCGTGCAAGCAGTTTCTCCCGATGACACTTGGCTACACTGCAGCATCCACCGAGAGGCTCTTGCTGCCAAGGGAATGCCTGACAGCTTGAAAGACATTTTGGACACTACAGTGAAAATGGTTCACTTTGTTAAAGCAAGGCCACTGAACTCTAGTGTATTTTCTGCATTATGCAATGATATGGGCAGCATACCGATCGCTGCAGCCGTACACAGCCCATCTGTAAATAGCCCATCCAACCAACTACCTACCTCATCCCCATATTTGTTTTTGTTTTTCTGCTCTTTTGCACACCAGTATTTCTACTTGCACATCCTCATCTGCACATCTATCACTCCAGTGTTAATTTGCTAACTTGTAATTACTTCGGCACTATGGCCTATTTATTGCCTTACCTCCTTACTTCATTTGCACACACTGTATACAGATTTTTCTATTGTGTTATTGACTGTACGTTTGTTTATCCCATGTGTACAGCAACTCTGTGTTGTTGTTTTTGTCGCACTGCTTTGCTTTATCTTGGCCAGGTCGCAGTTGTAAATTAGAACTTGTTCTCAACTGGCCTACCTGGTTAAATAAAGGTTAAATAAAAAAATATATATGTTTTTTCTCGCCTGAATGATCTGAATCTAGGATCACAGAGACTCTCCACAACTATATTCAATGAGCGGGACAAAATTGAGGCTATGATTAAGAAGTTGGAACTCTTTTCTGTGTGCAATTACGCAGGTACTTTCCCAAAACGGACAACACAAACAACTGGATTCGTTATCCTTTCATGCCCTGCCTCCAGTCCACTTACCGATATCTGAACAAGGGAGCCTCATCGAAATTGCAACAAGCGGTTCTGTGAAAATTGAATGTAATCAGAAGCCATTGCCAGATTTCTGGATAGGGCTGCCTTCAGAATTTCTTGCCTTGGCAAATCACTCTGTTAAGACACTGATGCCCTTTGTAACCACGTACCTATGTGAGAGTGGATTCTAGGCCCTCACTAGCATGAAAACTAAATACAAGCACAGACTGTGTGTGGAAAATAATTTAAGACTGAGACTCGCTCCAATACAACCCAACATTGCAGAGTTATGTGCATCCTTTCAAGCACACCCTTCTCATTAACCTGTGGTGAGTTATTCATAATTTTTGATGAACAAATAAGGTTTTATATGTAAGATGGCTAAATAAAGAGCAAAATTATTGATTATTATTATATTATTATTTGTGCCCTGGTCCTATAAGAGCTCTTTATCACTTCCCACGAGCCCCCCCACGAAAAATTCACACTCATTCTTATGTTTAATACATTTATTGTATGGTGTGTGTGTGTGTGGCAGGCTTACAACGAAGGCAAAAAAATAACATTTGAGAGTGCGCTGACCCTGGTGCTAGAGGGGGTACGCAGCTGGAGGTTTAATGTTTGAAGGGGTACGAGACTATAAAAAGTTTGGGAACCACTGCTCTACGGAGTCAGAGCTGATTAAATCCCCACTGGTACAAACATTTATTTAATCATCACTAATCCCCTCCAGTTGGAAATGCTACCCAAGGTTAGGCATAATAAATGCAACATTCACTTGAAATTTTGAAACAATTGATCAAGCAGGCAGGACAAGGCCTAATCACAGCTGGTGGTCTGTTGCGATTATGACCTCTCGTACTGGCTAAAGAAAGTCCCCACATGAATGCTAAGAATTCAGACTAACTCTAGATAAAGACCCCTCTTCGACAAATCAATGTGGACATTCAAGTCAGACTTTCTCTAGAATCTGGGAATGTGGAATAGGAATCTGGGAGAGGCCTATGCAGACATGTCTCTCTCTAAACAAAGCCTGTTAGCGTCCACAGCTGTTTCTCCTATCTCTCTCTGACTCATCTGTCCTCCTGACATATAGGCTTGTTACAGGCCTGTTGGTTCTGGTTCACGCTCTTTCTCACACAGAAACACACACACACACACACACACACACACACACACACACACACACACACACACCGCACACACACACACACACATACACACACACACACACAAACACTACAGGCCTGTTCAGATGTATCATGTGGATAAGAGGTAACAGTTGTCCATACAGATGAGAGGAACACCAGACCTGTGTTCAAATACTACTGCAAATATTTCAAATACTTTGAGCATTTGCTTTAGCCTGCCTGGAGTGACAGAAGGCTGGAGTTTGCAGTTTTGCAACTATTCTATTGGTTCCATTACGCTAGCGTATCGAAAATGAATTCAAATAGTGTTTGAATGCAGGTGTGATGAGCACAGCGAGTCAGCCTACCACCACCTGGGATAGACAGCAATAGTAAATGTTTCTGACCTCTACACAAACACAACCTGGATACTTCCCGTCAGAGAGAAGGAAAATATTTTCATCAGGATTTCCAAATAACTTCACTTCTCGTCAGCCCTTATGGGGTTGTAGATTTTCACCAGTAGAGATTTTGATATCTGCCTGTCTGATGTCATGTGTGGGTGTGTTTGTTGAGATGTAACTGATCTCTCTGGCAGCCATACCTGGCTGTTTGGAGTAAAAATGGGGCACCAATGAGTGGAAAGTGAAAAATAGATGTCTTGTCTTATTACTATGATGTGATTCATCACCAGTCTATGTTTTGAATATTACTCAGTGAATATCAGATATTACTCATCCTAACCTGTACACAGAGAAATCACTCATACTCCCCTCACCAGAGAAGATTAATGTGAGAGCTGCTGCAACATCAAAATGTATAAAGGGATAAGAGAGAGCTTAAGCCCAAATACGAGTGAACCCTCTGTATCCAAAATTCTCAGTAGTCTACCCTAATATGGATGGTTTGTTTTAATCAAATTAAAGCTTTACATAATGTCATACTCTACCTTTAAATCCTCCCAAAATACTACCGGTATGGTGAACCTGAACACAATACGTCCTAGCTCCGACCAACCGCATTAGACGCTGCAGAGACATGACTGCAGAGACATGACTGCAGAGACATGACTGCAGAGACATGACTGGTGTGTGTGTGTTTGTGTTTGTGTGTGCACCACAAGCTGAAAGCAGAAACCCTGACTGGAAGGCTGCCAGCCCCTTGCACACATCCGCAAGGTTAGCCGTAGGATGCTGAACACATACTCCATCTAAAACACCACTACCATCAACCCAGAAGGACTACATAGTGAGAGGAATCAACCCTGAAGAACTACATAGTTAGAGGAATCAACCCTGAAGAACTACATAGTTAGAGGAATCAACCCTGAAGAACTACATAGTTAGAGGAATCAACCCTAAACGACTACATAGTTAGAGGAATCAACCCTGAAGGACTACATAGTTAGAGGAATCAACCCTGAAGGACTACATAGTTAGAGGAATCAATCCTGAAGCACTACATAGTTAGAGGAATCAACCCTGAAGAACTACATAGTTAGAGGAATCAACCCTAAACGACTACATAGTTAGAGGAATCAACCCTGAAGAACTACATAGTTAGAGGAATCAAACCTGAATAACTACATAGTTAGAGGAATCAACCTGAAGGACCACATAGTTAGAGGAATCAACCCTGAAGAACTACATAGTTAGAGGAATCAAACCTGAAGGACTACATAGTTAGAGGAATCATAATGCTAATGTTATTTCACGGTTTGCCTTGCTTAGGTCTCTTCCCGGATACACACACACAGGAACACAACACACATGCATGCACACACAGAGTCATCATTGTGCTGCAGAGAAAGCAACACATGATCAACACATGATTTTAATTCTGATTATTCCCCACACGCAGTCTGACTGACTCCTTGATACATACTCCCAGTGGCCTGGAATGGATGCCTTGTCATCTACATCCACTAGGCACACACTGGTTGAGTCAACGTTGTTTTCACGTCATTTCAATGAAATGACGTTGAACCAATGTGGAATAGATGTTGAATTGAAGTCTGTGCCCAGTGGGATATGACTAAAAAGGCCAGGTAACACACACACACGTGGCTCGCACAGACACATAGATATTCTGTTCACAAGTGCATTTATTTATATCGCGATTATCTTCCAAAGACGAAGGAAGAAACCAGTCTGAGGGTTATAGTGAAAATTGGGATGGCAGATTGGGCAACACTTTAGCCACACCTCCGAAAGAGAAGAGAAGCAGAAAGAAAATCATAAGTGAAAACAGACCCTTCCCTTCTCTTCCACAGCCCAGTATGTATCAATTACATCTGGATAGAGACATTTGTACACGAAACCACCTCTTTAATATGTGAGCTGGGCTTACACCCCAGGGCCAGTACTTTAAAACATCTCAGAGCAGGAGTGTTGATCTAGGATCAGTTTTTCCTTTTAGATCAACACTCCTACTCTGAGACGCTTTTCCAATATGGGCTCTGGGGTGTAAGCTCAGCTCAGAATCCTAATCGAAGTGCTTTGAAACTGAAAGGTAGATCGAGAGGCATTTTGTGTGAGCTCACAATCTTAAATGGTGTACTTTGAAACTGAAAGGTAGATCGAGAGGCATTTTGTGTGAGCTCACAATCTTAAATGGTGTACTTAGAAACTGAAAGGTAGATCAAGCAGATGGTTTAAAACTAGTGGCATTATTGTTTAGCTGCATCTCAGTGAGTCAGCTCTCTAGTCTCTACCACAAGTGTTGCTTTGTCTATCATTACATGAACACAAGATTGTGTCCCCTCAAAATAGAATGGCCATGTTTGAGATCATCAAATCCATGATATATTGTGGGTAAATTGAGACTGACTGATTTATAGTGCAAGGTGATTTGCAATGCAATGCATGTCAAACCAAGCCAAATAGCTAGTCTTTTGAGATTGAGGTGACAGGCACTACGAGTGAGACTTCACTGCTTCTACAGGGTTTTCATGCCCTGTTACATTCCCATATGCTCTGGTATTCATGCCGCGTTACATTCCCATATGCTCTGGTATTCATGCCCTGTTACATTCCCATATGCTCTGGTATTCATGCCCTGTTACATTCCCATATGCTCTGGTATTCATGCCCTGTTACATTCCCATATGCTCTGGTATTCATGCCCTGTTACATTCCCATATGCTCTGGTATTCATGCCAGATTGGTTCTGGGTAGTAGATGCCATACAGGTCAGCCAACCACTTAGTTCAAAGATATTTAATTCTCAACACCTCAACAGTAAAGTTCGATGAATACAAGCACCCGATCCACCCTGTCTAAACTAAAGTAGGTCAACTTTAATTTCCAAGTATTTCCCCCCAATTCCCTTTAATTTCCAATGCCAATAGATTGACCACCTCAGCCATCCAACAGATCCATCTGGTCTAGCAGGGAGTTCTGGTGAGGAGGAGCTAGAAGGAACTGCTGGTCCAGATCAACACAGAACTGTTATAGTGAGGAAGAGCTAGAAGGAACTGCTGGTCCAGATCAACACAGAACTGTTATAGTGAGGAAGAGCTAGAAGGGACTGCTGGTCCAGATCAACACAGAACTGTTATAGTGAGGAAGAGCTAGAAGGAACTGCTGGTCCAGATCAACACAGAACTGTTATAGTGAGGAAGAGCTAGAAGGGACTGCTGGTCCAGATCAACACAGAACTGTTATAGTGAGGAAGAGCTAGAAGGGACTGCTGGTCCAGATCAACACAGAACTGTTATAGTGAAGAAGAGCTAGAAGGGACTGCTGGTCCATATCAATACATAACTGTTATACTGAGGAAGAGCTAGAAGTGACTGCTGGTCCAGATCAACACAGAACTGTTATAGTGAGGAAGAGCTAGAAGTGACTGCTGGTCCAGATCAACACAGAACTGTTATAGTGAGGAAGAGCTAGAAGGAACTGCTGGTCCAGATCAACACAGAACTGTTATAGTGAGGAAGAGCTAGAAGGGACTGCTGGTCCAGATCAACACAGAACTGTTATAGTGAAGAAGAGCTAGAAGGGACTGCTGGTCCAGATCAACACATAACTGTTATAGTGAGGAAGAGCTAGAAGTGACTGCTGGTCCAGATCAACACATAACTGTTATACTGAGGAAGAGCTAGAAGTGACTGCTGGTCCAGATCAACACAGAACTGTTATAGTGAGGAAGAGCTAGAAGCGACTGCTGGTCCAGATCAACACAGAACTGTTATAGTGAGGAAGAGCTAGAAGGGACTGCTGGTCCAGATCAACACAGAACTGTTATAGTGAGGAGGAGCTAGAAGGGACTGCTGGTCCAGATCAACACAGATCTGTTATAGTGAGGAGGAGCTAGAAGGGACTGCTGGTCCAGATCAACACAGAACTGTTATAGTGAAGAAGAGCTAGAAGGGACTGCTGGTCCAGATCAACTCAGAACTGTTATTGTGAAGAAGAGCTAGAAGGAACTGCTGGTCCAGATCAACACAGAACTGTTATAGTGAGGAGGAGCTAGAAGGGACTGCTGGTCCAGATCAACACAGAACTGTTATAGTGAGGAAGAGCTAGAAGGAACTGCTGGTCCAGATCAACACAGAACTGTTATAGTGAGGAAGAGCTAGAAGGAACTGCTGGTCCAGATCAACACAGAACTGTTATAGTGAGGAATAGCTAGAAGGAACTGCTGGTCCAGATCAACACAGAACTGTTGGAGCAAAAACAACAAGAGAGACCTCTACTGAGCAGTCTCTTGATTAGTGTGTTCCAGGACACTCTTTCCCCACACACACTTACATATATAAACACTCACAAAGACTAAGGCACGCACACACAGTCACACACAATCACGCACACATGCACACGCACACACACACACACACACACACACACACACACACACACACACACACACACACTGGGCTGACAATGCTAAGACAGTAATGTTATACTGCAGCCCGCATCTGCTCTTGATATACATTACTGTTGCCAAGCAACAAGATGACAGTGTTAGTCAACGCTGAAGGAGACCATGCTGTAGACAGAAAGTCAGACTAACTACTACTACCAGGTATTCCTGCTTCCTACTTCCATTACTATCAGACAAACTAGCATGTATCCATACACCATTCTTCCATTACTATCAGACAAATTAGCATGTATTCATACGCCATACTTCCATTACTATCACTCTTTTGTGAAGGAGCTTCTAGCACTAAAATATAAACAAGGAATACTAGCTACATCTCTCCCATCTCAGAGAACAAAGATAGAAACTTGAGGAGTGTGTGTGTCCCACCCCTGTACTATTTTAAATCCTTCAGGGTTATAGGACGAGATGACAGCACGACGCATGAATATTTAATAAGTCATATTACTCTAGCTCTGAGACAATGGTGACTTACTGTCATAAAGTTCTACCTTCTAAATCACCACACAGTGCACTTAAAAAAGTATAATGCTGCCATGCTGTCTACCACAACAGACCTTGGTCATCTATCTATCAACCGTAATTGACAGAGAGCTTAATTTGCCTAGTGGTCTATAGCATATGGTCAGCAATTCCTCTGGGGGTATGTTTTTGATTGATAGGCTATATTTGAGGGCTGTTGTAGAGCAGACAAGCACAAAGAAATCATTAGAAAATCACTAGCCATTGCAATAACAACAATCAAATGTTTTGGCTATATAGCACAAACAGATCTGGGCCCAATATAAAGAACACCATTGCTGAAGGGGTTCACAACACAAGGCCAAATATAATACTGACTGAAGCAAAATAAAAAGCATCATCTCTCTATCTCTATCAATTTGTATGCCGCCCAACCACCAACATAAGAATCATTGGTTTGTGAAGGAAAGTAAATTCAATTCTGGTCATAATCTGTCCCTCTGGGAGGTGAAGGCGGATAGGATTCTGCTGCTCAGAGATACAACATTATTAGGAGAGAGAGAGCGAGGGGGGAGAAAGAGAGGGAGAGATGTGGAGAGAGGAGCAAGAAGGGGGTAGAGAGAGAGAAGGAGAAAGTGAGATAGAGATAAGACACTCACCTCAAAGCCTAGTCTGTCCTTCTCCTTCCAGAAGCAGAAATGAGTGACCTTCTTGTCCCAGAATTCATCAGGCTTCACCACACACACCAGGGACACCTCTGCTGGAATCACATTCTACAGAAAATGGGATGATATTAAAATAAAATAGTATTTCATTAGCAAAATGGTATTGGCTTTGGGTGGTTTACAGATAGTGTTATCCCAAAACACTTAGGTATCATTCAATTTGAAAGTCTGCTTACAAACATCTTATAAACCATCAGTAACTGTATGTTAACATAACATAAACCTAATTTTGTTAATTTATCTAGTACACTCTTTATCTAGAAAAAAGGTGCTATCTAGAACATAAAGCGTTTCTTCGGCTGTCCCCATAGGAGAACCCTTTGAAGAACCATTTTACCCATGTAAAAACCCTTTCCACAGAGGGTTCTACATGGAACCCAAAAGAGTTCTTTCTACCTGGAACCAAAAAGGGTTATCCTATGGGGACAGCCTAAGAACCCTTTGGAACCCTTTTTTCTAAGAGTGTAAAAAATATATATAACCCTGTGGTGCATCACAGTTTTCATTAAATCCTGCAGTGAATTTCCCCAGACAGTGGCAGGCAGATTAGTGTGTCAGACAGAATGCACATTTCATACTGTCATCCTATCTATTCTGGTCCTGTTTCTGCAGAGGTCTATAGATAGCAGGGGACTGTATAGCCAATCTGCAGTGACAAAACCAGGTCAGGGCAGACAGGGCAGAATGCAGACTGGGTTCAAATAGTATTTGAAATCTTTAAAATACCTTGACTGTTTGCTCTCACCTGCCTAGTGTGCCAGTTTTTGGACTCTTCTATTGGTTCATTAAGCAAAGCAAGCTCAACCAGGCACAGCTAAAACATTTGAAATAATTTAAAATAGTATTTGAACCCAGGTCCGGGGCAGGCAGAGCTCAGCCTGTCTGCTGACATAGGCCACACTGCAAAGTGGATGGAGGTCAGAGCCTAGGTCCTGTTCATTAGGCATCAAATGGACAAAACTGACTGAAACAGGGAGGGACAAGCTGGACTTGTCCAATACGAAATGCACATTTTTAGTTGTCAAATGTTTGGCTACAATTTGCCCTAATGAGCCCAAACCCGAGCCTGGATTTCAGGGGAAAACATTGTTTAAAGGCATAATTAAGCAGATGGAGAAATTACACAGCCCAGTCAGGATATCAAATAGACTACTCTTCTTCAAACGTAACCAGCTTAGATTCCCTTTTGTCTTAATTACTTTTCACTTGACTGCTGGGGATGGATTTGATCTGAGATGTCTATTTCTTTTATTATTTTATTTTATTTGTCAGGGACCATGCACAATGCATATTGCAACATATTTAACTACATAGCTCATCACTGTAATGTTTTATGGCACAGACAGAATGCAACATCTGGGTGGGACCACCATTTTATTTCTCCTCCAAGGCTCTTTGTCACGTTCTGATTAGCAGAGAGCTGTTAATGTGGTGGAGGTAGGCCGAGATGGTTCCCCTGTGGCAACTTCATGTCCACGTCTGTCTGCTTCTCACTAAGACATCTGCTCCTCTATTGTATACTGTGCAAATTAATCATTAACCTTTTACTGCAATGGGATAAATCAGTGTCACAGAGTGCTTCTTGGTAGTCTTAAATAAATCTACTTTGTAACAAAAGTATACATCTTACACACATGGTTTTGGGCTTAAAAAAAAGAAGACACTTGTACCATGTCAGATATAGAGTTGAAATGTATTCAGTTTTGAGTTTGCATCCCAAAACTATACTTTATATACATCACAGAAGACTGGAATATAACAAAACTGATTGACATTGAAACACTGGATTTGCTGCATTTAAAAACATATATGTTTATGAATTATGAAATTATAAAAAATATTAATAACATTCCACCCATGGGGCCACTAGCTCATTTGACTGCAGGAAATGGCTACATCGTTACAATCATGAATATTTACAGGGATAATTAAAGATAGAGAGTCATGGGTTTTAAAGGGTTAAATCTACTGAACATTGTTAAATAGGCCATTGGGAACAGGACACACCATCATGTGAAAGTATTTTTATATCCTCACTCGAGGGCTGGGCGTTATATCGAATTAATTTGAATTAATGTCTTAGCGTGATGTTCCAAATGCCTGTATCGTGAGTTTTTTTGTGACGTTTATGTCTTTTTGGCCTCGACTCCTTCACTCCATCTGTGCTGTGTGCACCTTCCCACTCACACACAGACACCAAGCCCCTCCCCCTGCCACTCAGAACAACCACGATGAAAGATTAGAGCTCTGCTACCCAACCCGCGCCTGACATTATACATTGGGTTGGGAAGGGTAGTGCCTGTTTATTCATCTACAACTAGGGTACGGCCAGGGCTCGGGTATCACTAAATTGATCACAAACATTTTGAAGCTGAACCATTTGCTCGTGCTCAGTCATATCTGACTAAGATCATAACATGATGTCAGAAGTGCTTCAACCTCATCAAATATAAAACAGGAGAGATTATTTCACAGAAAATAATAATGTTCCTTGAGTTTTGTCAGAGTTTAGAGTGGCAAAAAGTAGCTAACAGCTCACTCCTTACTCATGTCTCGTCCTTGAGCAGAGCAGCCTAAGCCGAGCCGTTGCTATGGATACTCAGACTCAGAGCGCCATGACCTGCTTGCTCGCAGGGAGAAAGTGATAGACAGAGAGGAGCAGCTAATGGATTTACTAATAGAGGAAGTTATTTCGGTGTTTCTGGCCGGGCCATGCTTTAAATTTAGTAGATGCAATCGGACCTGGGTAGGGTAGGGCCTGAATGTCACAGGCCTGGGTAGGCCTCGGGCTTAAAATTCATGCCAGCACAGGGCTCTACTAAAAGATCACTTCTTCCTCTCTGACGATCAGCAGTTTCAACTCGCTATTTGCATTTTAGGTTTGGTCCAACAGAATCGGCCATATGGTCACCGGAACACATTTAGATATTATTTTATATGTAATAGACGAGAACTTAACTTTTTTAACGATACCCTTTTTATGTCTCAACTCCCCACAATCCCGCACGGTGACATGATATCACTGACGTGACGTGCAAATAAGCGATAGAAAACCGATCGCGCAAATGTCCCCATTGCGATTTATTTTGTCCCTTTGCGGCTGCCCATGTCACCCATACCTAAGTCCACTACTGCTGCTACAAGAAGAAGGTCATTATTAGTGGATGTGCATTGTGCATGGTTCTGGTTCAATTTGTTAAAAATAAATAATGGTCATAGACAGATGTGAAAACCAGATTAGTGATTATTGCAAAAAAAAATCTGGTTAAACTATTTTGATAAAATAATTGACTGGCGGTAGTGGAAGGCTTATATTTAGCCTAGATATAATTTTACAAGCCCTGAATTCATTAGATTATTCCTGAGTGTTTGAAATGCAGTATACTGATCTTTAATTGTGCAACAAAGCTTATTTAGAAAAAGCATTTTTTTTAAATCTATATATATATCGGGAATCACCCATAAATTAGAAAAAATCTAGATATGATTTTTAGGCCATATCGACCAACCTTACCACACCCTCCCCTACAGACAGTATTTTTTGTACAACAAAGCATGGCATTGGAATCGTCTTCCTATCTAGCCTGGGTGTGTGTGATCAAGAATCTGTTATAGCAGACGGCTATAATCTCCTGACTGTTTCTATGCAGAGTAGAACACAGACAGTAGCGACTGACTGACTGCAATAAACTCCATGTCTTTGACCTATATGAGTCATCATTCTGTCAAATTGTAGTTGATTTTATTAGTATTCACTCTATATGACTGTAATGTATTCCACTATACATTCCAAAGGCAGTAGTTAGACAGGCGTTCTTCTATTTGATACACAGAAATATGGACTTCTCGTCTGGCTGCAGTGTGGGGGTAAACTGTGGTTTTATACTTAAAGGAACACATCTGCGCTGATTATCAGTTCCTACCTGCAGCATGAACCCTTTCTTCTATCAGTTCCTACCTGCAACATGAGCACCACCGTCTTCACTATGTTCCACTGAGACTTCCGTCCATCCACGATGACTGTGAAGCCTCTTGCTTTACACTTGTCACTGAAGAGAGGAGAGAAGATAGGAGAAAAAACACAGTGATTATGTCTACCTGTAATAATGTGTGCTCTTGCTCCATGAATCGGACACCAAGGATCCCAATCTGGCCCTTAAATAAGACAGTATCAGATATGCAGATGAAGCAAGCATGCCTACAGCAATTGAACCCAGAACCTTGGTGCCACGCTCTTAACAACTGAGCCACAGAGGACCATAAAGCCAAGGTAAATACTGAACAGAAAGTGTGTGATCATCATGCGGAAGACATAAGCTTACATAGCATGATCCTTCTTAGCATATTATTTTGGTCATCTCTCCTACAGACTAATGTAGCTCAATCCAAATAGAATGCTGAGAGGCCAAAGAGTGTACAATATTGTTGCTATACAAGCGCTTTTTCAAAGGCAATAGAGCCACCTATCCTTAACTCAATGTACAGTATACTGAACAAAAAAATAAACGCAACATGCATCAATTTTAAAGATTTGACTGAGTTACAGTTCATATAAGGTAATCAGTCAATTGGAATAAATTAATTAGGCCCTAATCTATGGATTTCACATGACTGGGAATACAGATATGTATCTGTTGGTCACAGATACCTTAAAAAATGGGCCTCACAATGGGCCTCAGGATCTCGTCACGTTATTTTTGTGAATTCAAATTGCTATCGATGAAATGCAATTGTGTTCGTTGTCAGTAGCTTATGCCTGCGAATACCATGACCCCACTGTCCCCATAGGACACTCTGTTCACAATCAGAAAACCGCTTGCCAACACAACGCCATACACGTGGTCTGCTGTTCTGGGGTTGGTTGAACCTACTGCCAAATACTCTAAAACTACTTTGGAGGCGATTTATGGAAGAGAAATGAACATTCAATTCTCTGGTGGACATTCCTGCAGTCAGCATGCCAATTGCATCCTCCCTCAAAACTTGAGACATCTGTGACATTGTGTTGTGTGACAAAACTGCACATTTTAGAGTGGCCTTTTATTGTCCTCAGCATGATCATGCTGTTTAATCAGCTTCTTGATATGCCAAACCTGTCAGGTTTGGAAAATGCCCACAAACAGGGATGTAAACAAATTTGAGCACAACGTTTGAGAAAAACAAGCTTCTTGTGCATATGGAACATTTCTGGGATCTTTTATTTTAGCTCATGAAACATGGGACCACCACTGTATACAGTAGTGTAAAGTCCTTAAGTAAAAATACTTGAACGTACTACTTAAGTAGTTTTTAGGGGGATATGTACTTTACTTTACTATTTACACTACCGTTCAAAAGTTTGGGGTCACTTAGACATTTCCTTCTTTTTGAAAGAAAAGCACATTTTTGTCCATTAAAATAACATCAAATTGATCAGAAATACAGTGTAGACATTGTTAATGTTGTAAATGACTATTGTAGCTGGAAACGGCAGATTTTTTTATGGAATATCCACATAGGCGTACAGAGGCCCATTATCAGCAACCATTACTCCTGTGTTCCAATGGCTCGTTGTGTTAGCTAATCCAAGTTTATCATTTTAAAAGGCTAATTGATCATTAGAAATCCTTCTTTAAACTAGTTGAGTATCTGGAGCATAAGCATTTGTGGGTTCGACTACGGGCTCAAAGTGGCCAGAAACAAAGAACTTTCTTCTGAAACTCGTCAGTCTATTCCATGCGAGAAATTGCCAAGAAACTGAAGATCTCATACAACACTGTGTACTACTCCCTTCACAGAACAGCTTCATCAAATAGTACCAGTAAAACACCAGTCGCAATGTCAATAGTGAAGAGGAGACTCCGGGATGCTGGCCTTCTAGGCAGAGTTGCAAAGAAAAAGCCATATCTCAGACTGGCCAATATAAATAAAAGTTTTAGATGGGCAAAATAACACAGACACTGGAAGGCCAGCATCCCGGAGTCGCCTCTTCACTGATGACGTTGAGACTGGTGTTTTGCAGATACTATTTAATACAAATGTAATACAAAACATTTAAAACCTACACGGAAATTGCATAGGAGGAACTACCATGTGGGTACAAAATGTAAAATGACATAGAGTAAAAAAAAAAAATTTTGATGGAGAAGAAATAACTCCTTGTAAATTATAAGAAAGGAAGATGTTCTTAACCAAATACTTTTGTTTTGTGTGTTTGTTTTTTGTTTCCTGAGTGTGTGTGTATTGACAAGAGATTTATATTATGGACGGACGATGGACCCTAATTTGGGATTTAAGTGTTGACAACAACAGTGATATTTGAAGCGTGACATTGGTATAAGACATTAGGTCTTCCGTATTCTCCAGTAGTAAATTGGCAGACGCTTCAGTATTAGTTCTAATACAAGGTATCAGGTTTCGGGACCAATTAAAAGGCACAAATACCATAACTACTCTCCGGGAAAGTGGGTCACTACCTTGATTTGTTTTTTAAATGGACATAAATTAGAGCCGTGAGTGAGGAAATCTAAACACTCTCGACACCGTTGAGAGAGGCGCAAAAATATCCACCAATGAAATGTCATCTGTTGTTTCTGACACTCCTGTAAAAGTAAGAATAGAAGAGGTAAACTATAACAAAGCCATAGAGGCACTAAAAGAAGTGCAAGAGCATTCTACCAATTCGGCTTGAATATGAAAATAAATCTATAATCATGGATAAAATTGGGCAGCATTTTCGACGGAAAAATTCTAATCTAATAAATAATTCAGAGATGCTATTGTGAGTTGGCACAATGACATATAAGAAAAATCTAAAGCTCAATATACCAGCGTTTTGATGTTAGCATTCTAGCAACAAAAAAGCGAAACCGATAAAACCAAAAATATTAGATGTACTCACCATAATCGCACTAACCGTGACGTAAATTGAGTAGTATGCTCAATATGCTTATTTAGTATGCTTATTGGTCATAGTAGTATGCCAAATGTTCCCGGATGTCGTACTACATTCGGCAAAATACAAAGTTTACAAGCAGTGGACACTATTTCTGTGATTTTAGGACCCATAATACAATTATTCTGAAAATGGCTAATATGCATCCGAAGTCCGACAAGAGTGGATACAAATTCATTGCTTTAACTAATTATGGCAAAAGTAAAGAAAATGTTGATCAATGTTATTAAGTAATGACTTTTTAAATAAGTTACGTTACATGTTATGGTGGCTGACAATTTGTTAGTTACTCTATCCTTATGAACCGCAGAGCATATCATTACAGCAGTGTGTACCGGTAATATATATTTGCTAGCTACCTAATGTTAGTTGGCTACTAATACATCGAACTTGTCAGTATATTAACTATATGCTATCCAACTACCCAACGATTATTCACGTCATTCTTAGCTTAGCTAAATGGTATAGTCGTTGTGCGTTCTCAAGGGACATTGTTAATTTGGGTGGTTCGTAAATTCGCTCTGGCTATCTGCTCCAAAGAAAAGAGAAAGAAAACCTTTAAAGGGGTTGAATGACCTCTATTCGGACTTCCTGGTGAGGCCTGATCGCCCTCACTAGAAAGACAGAAGACATTGGCTAAGATTTAAATGGACTATGTAACCGCTAATAATTAGGAAGAAGTTTATAATTTAGCAATTAGACATACTACGCAGTTTATACTTAGACAATTGACCATTTTTATACACTACTGGTCAAAAGTTTTAGAACACCTACTCATTCTAGGGGTTTTCTTTATTTTTACTATTTTCTACATTGTAGAATAATAGTGAAGACATCACAACTATGAAATTACACATATGCAATCATGTAGTAACCAAAAAAGTGTTAAACAAATGAAAATATATGTTATATTTGAGATTCTTCAAATAGCCACCCTTTGCCTTGATGACAGCTTTGCACACTCTTGGCATTCTCTCAACCAGACTCATGAGGTAGTCACCTGGAATGCATTTCAATTAACAGGTGTGCCTTCTTAACAGTTAATTTGTGGAATTTCTTTCCTTCTTAATGCTTTTGAGCCAATCAATTGTGTTGTGACAAGGTAGGGGTGGTATACAGATGATGGTCCTATTTGGTAAAAGACCAAGTCCATACTATGGCAAGAACAGCTATGATGAAATTGGCTCTCATGAGGACCGCCACAGGAATGAAAGACCCCGAGTTACCTCTGCTGCAGAGGATAAGTTCATTAGAGTTACTAGCCTCAGAAATTGTAGCCCATATAAATGCTTCACAGAGTAACAGACACATCTCAACATCAACTGTTCAGAGGAGACTGTGTGAATCAGGCCTTCATGGTCAAATTGCTTCAAAGAAACCACTACTAAAGGATACCAATAAGAAGAGACTTGCCCGCCGTAAAGCATGGAGAAGGAGGTGTTATGGTGTGGGGGTGCTTTGCCGGTGACCCTGTCTGTGATTTATTTAGAATTCAAGGCACACTTAACCAGCATGGCTGCCATCCCATCTGGTTTGGGCTTAATGGGACTATTATTTGTTTTTCAACAGGACAATGACCTTACACACCTCCAGGCTTTGTAAGTGCTATTTTACCAAGAAGGAGAGTGATGAAGTACTGCATCAAATGACTTGGCCTCCACAATCCCATGACCTCAAACAAATAAAGATGGTTTGGGAAGAGTCTGACAGCAGAGTGAAGGAAAAGCAGCCAACAAGTGCTCAGCACATGTGGGAACTCCTTCAAGACTGTTTGAAAAGCATTCCAGCTGATGCTGGTTGAGAGAATGTCAAGAGTGTGCAAAGCTGTCATCTAAAATAAAATATATTTAGATTTGTTTAACAATTTTTTGGCTACTACATGATTCCATACAGTTGAAGTCGGAAGTTTACATACACTTAGGTTGGAGTCATTAAAAACTTGTTTTTCAACCACTCCACAAATTTCTTGTTAACAAACTATAGTTTTGGCAAGTCGGTTAGGACATCTACTTTGTCCATGACACAAGTAATTTTTCCAACAATTGTTTACAGACAGATTATTTCACTTATAATTCACTGTATCACAATTCCAGTGGGTCAGAAGTTTACATACACTAAGTTGACAGTGCCTTTAAAAAGCTCGGGAAATTCCAGAAAATGATGTCATGGCTTTAGAAACTTCTGACAGGCTAATTGACATCATTTGAGTCAAATGGAGGTGTACCTGTGGATGTATTTCAAGACCTACCTTCACACTCAGTGCCTCTTTGCTTGACATCATGGGAAAATCAAAAGAATCAGCCAAGACCTCAGAAAAACAATTGTAGACCTCCACAAGTCTGGTTCATCCTTGGGAGCAATTTCCAAACGCCTGAAGGTACCACGTTCATCTGTACAAACAATAGTACGCAGGTATAAATACCATGGGACCACGCAGCCGTTATACCGCTCAGGAAGGAGACGCATTCTGTCTCCTAGAGATTAACGTACTTTGGTGTGAAAAGTGCAAATCAATCCCAGAACAACAGCAAAGGACCTTGTGAAGATGCTGGAGGAAACAAATACAAAAGTATCTATATCCACAGTAAAACGAGTCCTATATCGACATAACCTGAAAGGCTGCTCAGCAAGGAAGGAGCCACTGGTCCAAAACCGCCATAAAAAAAGCCAGACTACGGTTTGCAACTGCACATGGGGACAAAGATCGTACCTTTTTGATTAATGTCCTCTGGTCTGATGAAACAAAAATAGAACTGTTTGGCCATAATGACTATCGTTATGTTTGGAGGAAAAAGGGGGAGGCTTGCAAGCCGAAGAACACAATCCCAACTGTGAAGCACCGGGGAGGCAGCATCATAAGTGGGGGTGCTTTGCTGCAGGAGGTACTGGTGCACTTCACAAAATAGATGGCATCATGAGGATGGAAAATTATGTGGATATATTGAAGCAACATCTCAAAACATAAGTCAGGAAGTTAAAGCTTGGTCGCAAATGGGTCTTCCAAATGGACAATGACCCCAAGCATACTTCCAAAGTTGTGACAAAATGGCTTAAGGACAACAAAGTCAAGGTATTGGAGTGGCCATCACAAAGTCTTGACCTCAATCCTATATAAAATTTGTGGGCAGAACTGAAAAAGCGTGTGCGAGCATGGAGGCCTACAAACCTGACTCAGATACACCAGCTCTGTCAGGAGGAATGGGCCAAACTTCACCCAACTTATTGTGGGAAGCTTGTGGAAGGCTACCCAAAACGTTTGACCCAAGTTAAACAATTTAAAGGCAATGCTACCAAATACTAATTGAGTGTATGTAAACTTCTGACCCACTGGGAAAGTGATGATAGAAATAACAGCTGAAATAAATCATTATCTCTACTATTATTCTGACATTTCACATTCTTAAAATAAAGTGGTGATCCTAACTGACCTAAGACAGGGAATTGTTACTAGGATTAAATGTCAGGACTTGTGAGTTTAAATGTATTCAGCTAAGGTGTATGTAAACTTCCGACATCAACCGTATGTGTTATTTCATAGTTCTACAATGTAGAAAATAGTAAAAATAAAGAAAAACCTTGATGAGTAGGTGTTCTAAAAGTTTTGACCGGTAGTGTATGCTATTGTTTTTTTTTGCTCATGCAGGCTTGTTGTTTTGTGTGACTTAGTTATATGTCTGGGCATACAGATAAGAGACGAGTGTGACCGACATCCCGTTTGTACTATCTGCAGGAACTCCTCTGTGTGGAATCTTGCAGGAAGGAACACACAATGTTGGCAATGTCAGCTATCTTAATCTACACAGACAAGCTAAACACCTTTTATACACTCTGTTCCCCACACCTGTTTGCACACATTGCTAACTGCCACATAGACAAAGAGGTTGGACTTTTCTTTGAAAGCTGAGAGCCAACTCTGTTCGTTGGTTCTTAACTATGCACTGTTGAAGTGCATAGTTAACGGCTCCATTTTTGCAAATCTTATAAATTGTTGTTTGAAGATTCTGCAGTCTCTCTTTCCTTTGAACAGATAAAATCCCCTACACCCCTCATTCCTTTCCTGGATTAAGATTTTGTACTTATCCACAGTGGCTTTTGTTCGCACCAACAACGTTACCTCTAACTACTTCCCTCTCCACACGGGGGCCAGGCAGGGTTGCTGTTTATCCCATTTCCTATTTGATATGGCTATTGAGCCTCTTGCTATCACCCTGCGGCCAGAGGAGAGGATGAAGGGAATACTAAGAGGTGACATAACTCACAAGGTGTCCTTATATACAGACAATGTTCTTTTATACATCTCTAATCAGTGTAGATGAAGGGGAGGAGACAGGTTCATTTTAAGGCTTGAGCCAACTGAGACATGGATTGTGTATGTGTGCCATTCAGAGGGTGAATGGGCAAGAAAATATTTAAGTGTTAGGTGCCATTCTTGTATCAAGAATGGTCCACCACTCAAAGGACATCCAGCCAACTTGACACATCTGTGGGTCGCATTGGAGTCAACATGGGCAAGCATCCCTGTGAAATGCTTTCAACACCTTGTAGAGTCCATGCCCCGACGAATTGAGGCTGTTCTGAGGGCAAAAAGGGGGTGCAACTCAATATTAGGAAGGTGTTCCTAATATTTTGTACTGTCAGTGTATGTGTCTAGATGTATATAAGTCAATGGTGATAATACAGGGTGTGCCAGTAATGGGATCTTACCTGGGGATGCCAAGGAGGTAATCCAACGTGGAGCTGAGCTCCTCCATACTGGTCTGTTCTGTACATAGTGGAATGGTAAGGATCAGCCCACTGCGTCTGTCCTTGCCTCCTGTGAATGTGAAACAACCAGAAAATAAACTCTTATTCACCTTATACATAAATAAAATTGAAATAAATTATTGTATTTCTCATTGAAATAAAATCTATTTTGCAAGAGAGACCTGGTGTATCTACCGTTGTGGGTGTACCCATTAGTGTACCAGTCAAATTGCCATGGTCAGAGGTTCCAAGGCAGTTCTAATCCTAATTCTAAGGTATCTACACGCATTAATTGTATGAGTCATTAACAATGAATCTTCAGAGAATGCACACTAAAAATTGTGTGTAAAATAAGTAATATAATGGCAGGTTTGGAGAAGGTCAGGCAGAACCAAGTATTCCAAGTACGGCCTGCCAAGAATCATCTATTAAAGGAGGAGTAGCGTCTTGTAAACGGCAAGGACAGCCGCAATGAAGGTGGGAGCTCTGCCTCTGGATGCATCCCAAATGGTGCCCTATTGGTGCACTACGTTTGACTCCGATCCCAAAATGTTGAGGACCTCTTGCCCGCAGAGACAAAAGTTTGTTGTTTCCAGCAAATCTAGATATTTTGCAATGGCTTCTTATGCTTTCTGAGTGACTCAAACATTATAACAAAATCAATGGGCACCCCATTCCATGACATTTTGTGGAAAAGCAATTCTCCCTGACAATTTTTATTTATTTTGGTGATTGTTAGTTCTCAAAGATGATCTTATTTACAAATATATAGCTCCATTATCTTTTCTACATACTTTTTATGTGGTTTTAGTCAATAAAGTTTAAACTGAAAATGCTTTACCATCCAGATGAAATACAAATAAAATAAATATATACAAATGAATTCTGAAGTTTACATACACCTTAGTCAAGTACATTTAAACTCAGTTTTTCACAATTCCTGACATTTAATCCTAGTAAAAATTCCCTGTCTTAGGTCAGTTAGGATCACGCGACAGGCTTTACTCAAAACAAAATCGGTGATGATGTACCCAAATCAACTATTAAAACCTTCCTCAACCAGAAACCGTGGATTGACGGCAGCATTTGCGCAAAACTGAAAGCGCGAACCACTGCTTTTAATCAGGGCAAGGCGACTGGAAACATGACCGAATACAAACAGTGTAGCTATTCCCTCCGCAAGGCAATCAAACAAGCTAAGCGTCAGTATAGAGACAAAGTAGAGTCGCAATTCAACGGCTCAGACACGAGAGGTATGTGGCAGGGTCTACAGTCAATCACGGACTACAAAAAGAAAACCAGCCCCCGTCGCGGACCACGATGTTTTGCTCCCAGACAAACTAAACAACTTCTATGCTCGCTTTGAGGAAAATACAGTGCCACCGACACAGCCCGCTACCAAAACCTGCGGTCTCTCCTTCACAGGTGGAAAGTTTTAAGTTCCTCGGCGTACACATCACGGACAAACTGAAATGGTCCACCCACACAGACAGCGTGGTGAAGTCAACCTCAGGAGGCTGAAGAAATTCGGCTTGTCACCAAAAACACTCACAAACTTTTACAGATGCACAATCGAGAGCATCCTGTCGGGCTGTATCACCGCCTGGTACGGCAACTGCTCCGCCCACAACCGTAAGGCTCTCCAGAGGGTAGTAAGGACTGCACAACGCATCACCGGGTGTAAACTACCTGCCCTCCAGGACACCTACACCACCCGATGTCACAGGAAGGCCAAAAAGATAATCAAGGACAACAACTACAACCACCCGAGATGCTTCTATCTCAAGGCCATCAGACTGTTAAATAGCCATCTCTAGCACATTAGAGACTGCTGCCCTATATACATAGACTTGAAATCACTGGACACTTTAATAATGGAACACAAGTCACTTTAAAAAAGGACAACAACCACCCGAGCCACTGCCTGTTCACCCCGCTATCATCCAGAAGGCGAGGTCAGTACAGGTGCATCAAAGCTGGGACCAAGAGACTGAAAAACAGCTTCTATCTCAAGGCCATCAGACTGTTAAACAGTCTCAATCTCTAGCCACTTTAATAATTAAAAATTGGATGTAATAAATGTATCACTAGTCACTTAAACAATGCCACTTTATATAATGTTTACATATCCTACATTACTCATCTCATATGTATATACTTTACTCTATACCATCTACTGCATCTTGCCTATGCCGTTCGGCCATCGACTCAAATCTCTAGCCACTTTAATAATTAAAAATGGGATGTAATAAATGTATCACTAGCCACTTTAAACAATGCCACTTTATATAATGTTTACATATCCTACATTACTCATCTCATTAGTATATACCATCTACTGCATCTTGCCTATGCCGTTCGGCCATCGCTCATCCATATTTTTATATGTACATATTCTTATTCATTCCTTTACACTTGTGTGTATAAGGTAGTTGTTGTGAAATTGTTAGATTACTTGTTAGATACTACTGCATGGTCGGAACTAGAAACACAAGCATTTCGCTACACTCGCATTAACATCTGATAACCATGTGTATGTGACAAATAAAATTTGATTTGAAAAGCTCCCGCTACGTCACAGGCCCATAAAACGGTCTCATTTTTCATAACATATATGTATAATCGTGAGGGGGATGGACCAACAGACTGACTAGTGCCACATGTCAAGGCTAAAATGGTAAAAGCAACCACTCTTGTTCTCATCAAAGTTAATTGAATGTCCACTATGAGTCAGTGACGTAAAAGCAATAGCTCTTTGTCAAAGTTAGTCTTCTGTCAAGCCAGAGTGAGTCAGTCAGTGGTATAGTCATGTACGTACACTTGATGACTAGAGAAGTAAAAGCAACTCCTCATCAAAGTTAGTCTTCTGTCAAGCCAGAGTGAGTTGGGCAGTAACCTTGTCACAACACTTCCCTGAATGAAAAGCAGCAGCTCTGTTCATTGTTTTTCTTTCATATGTGTAAGACTCTAAACACAGGAAACCACATGATTGAGTGTTGTGATTTTCCTGAAACAATTATGCGTCTGTTTGAGACCTTTTCCAGTCTGGAAATAACAACAAAACAATTTTAAACTAGCAGAAATCTTTATATAACGCTCACTGGCAAATGTTGAAGCATTCAAACATTTATGTCTAAACTATTATTTTGCCTAAATTAGAAACTTATCTCAAGAGAAACTTTATCTCAACAGCAGCTCAATCCAAAACATTGTTATCTTAGTAGCAAACAAGATAATAATAGCTATTACCATCAAAACAAAATTCTATATTGTCAATATTTGTGAACTGAACTATTAGCTTTCATTAGACTTTTAGTGTCACAAGGAGAATGTAGATATATTCTATTATAATGCCACAAGCCTTCGTTTTGTTGTTTCTCTAGCACCTAGTAAGTCAGTGAGACCTTCAACAGTTTTCTGAACACTCAGCATCTCTGGAGAGTCCCTCTCTGATGCAGTCCTGATGCTGTGACCTTCAAATCAGAGTCATCAACATGATGAGAAACCTAATTCGGGCAGAACAACAGG
This sequence comes from Brachymystax lenok tsinlingensis, assembly GCA_030435695.1. Classification (NCBI taxonomy): domain Eukaryota; kingdom Metazoa; phylum Chordata; class Actinopteri; order Salmoniformes; family Salmonidae; genus Brachymystax; species Brachymystax lenok. The sequence goes on from CM059785.1 coordinate 19,467,726, forward strand.
CCATTATCGTTCACCTTCATCACAACACACTGCCTGCCAGCACCAAGAGTAGAGAGGAGTATTTATCAGAGCACCAAGAGCTAACTACTACACTCCTAGAACTACTGCACTACACTACACTACACTACACTACACTACACTACACTCCCTTCAGAGGCTAGAGAGGGAGGAGGACACATCAATACAACTGCAACTTCAAATGGTTGTGCCCTTGTACAACTATGAGGATTAAACAACTTGATGAAAGTGAGAGTTAGATGTGTGGTACACATAAAGCTTGACAATCCTGGGATATATATGAGCCTGCAGACCTTAAAGTTAATTTTTTTGTCAACTCTGCCTGCCTTCTACTTCTTTGATAATGCTCACTCTCACTGCTGTACTGTTATTTCACTGACTGGAACTGTTCAAAAGCAGCACAGAAAGTTATTTGACCAGTTGCATGAGCTAGGACCAATGCATAGTAGTAATACTATAATTACTAGTAGTCACTGGTAATGTTACACTGTTACACTTTTGATACAATGTAAATGCAGAGCAGGTCATTCCAAGAAGCCATTTCTGTTAACAGATAACATAAAAAAATGTGACTGAATGGAGCAAGTTATTACCTGACAAGAAGGCTAGGCGTTTCTTCAGAATGGGCAGTATGTTGGTGGCATCCATCCTGGAAAGTTCCACCCTTCAGTCTGAAAAGTAAAGATGTAGGTTATAGCAAAGCAGGTGATGCACATAATAATAATTACATGATCACTCACACACGAACACATACAACATAGCATATAGAACTGTGATCACTTTGTCAATGAAAAGCCAAATGGTACAATGAAAAGCCAAGATGCTTTACCTTCCTAGAAATCACAGGTACCTCCTTCAAACCTCTCCTTCTGGGCCCATGTTCTGTAATGAGGACAAAGAGATAAGAACAAGTCAACACTATAGATAAGTAGCAACTAGCTCAATATTGACAAACATATCGACAAACGAATCTTCCCCTAATGTGGAATCAAGACATACCTTATTACTTTGTGAGAACAAAACAATCTCCAGGCACTTAGGTAGGCTACAGTATCAAGTTATGAAGTAGGAAGAAGGAAGTGTAACTGTTCTGTTCTATTGTATTCGGTTAGCTTCAAATACACAAGTAAACTTACTTGATTCTGCTAAACAAGCGGTGGGAGGATTACCCATCTGGGCTGTCATCAATAACATGTCTTGTCTTAACTTAACTGAATGATACACACACCACTGCAGTACATCATCACATCCTTTTGGTCAAATCTGTTTTTATCCCAAAGACTGCAGAATGATAGATTTACACGGTTGCTGGCCAAAACAGTGTCGGGAAACATTTGAAACCCATTAGTAGATTGAAATGCAGAAAACTCTGATTTACTGCACAGTACTGGCATATTATCATAGATTTCATGCCAAATGACACCCTATGGGCCCTGGTCAAAAGTAGTGCACTACATAGGGAATAGGGTACCATTTGGGATGAAGACCTGTTTTACTGTACCTTCTTCTCTCTAACTTGCATGTAGCCTAGTGTAATTTTGGGTTCATCCAGGCTACAGTTATCAAACCACTATAACCATTAATCATGAAATAACCTTGTCCTTGTGTCATATATTACTAGAAAAAGTTGGGTTTGCTTTTGGAAAGTTAGTGTCTTTGAGCTATTATATCTAGATCAAATATGTGCATGATGTGTAAAGTGTGTTGACTGCCAGAGGCTACTGTAATTGGCAGTGGGGTAAAGTACTTAAGTAAAAATACTTTAAAGTACTACTTAAGTCGTTTTTTGGGGTATCGGTACTTTTCTTTACTATTTATATTTTTGGCAACTTTTACTTTTACTTCACTACAATCATAAAGAAAATAATGTACTTTTTACTCCATACATTTTCCCTGACACCCAAAAGTACTCATTACATGTTGACAGGTGGTCCAATTCACACACTTATCAAGAGATCATCCCTGGTCATCCCTACTGCCTCTGATCTGGTGGACTCACTAAACACAAATGCTTTGTTTGAAAATTATATCTGAGTGTTGTAGCATGCCCCTGGCTATCCCCCAATAAAAAAAAAACATGGAAATTGTGCAGTCTGGTTTGCTTAATATAAGGAATTTGAAATGATTTATACTTTTACTTTTGATACGTAAGTACATTTTAGCAATTCCATTTACTTTTGATACTTAAGTATATTTAAAACCAAATACTTTTAGACTTTTACTCAAGTAGTATTTTACAAGGTGACTTTCACTTTTACTTGAGTCATTTTCTATTAAGGTATCTTTACTAAGTATGACAATTGAGTACTTTTTCCACCACTGGTAATAAACCACTGGATAATCTCACTGGAATTAGCCACTGGATAATCTCACTCATATTCTCATACTCCAAGAATGAATAGTTATTCCTATTTGGAGGAACAATGCTACTTATTTTGATAAAAGGCATAATAATTAATATTTGAATATTAGACTTCTACCAAAGCATTGATAATAGGTTTCCTTGCTTTCAAAGGTAGGCTACAGTAATTCGATAATTATGACATTTTCAATGACATTACCAATGGCCACGACGCATTGGCTAGGTATGAAAGGGGCGTTTAGGAGGGTAGGCAATAATAGGAATGGTTGAGAATAAACAGACATACATTTTCTTACATTTAGGTTAAATTGCAAGTCTCGATATTAGGCTATCCTTATTTGTTGGCAAATCATTGTAGAATGGTTTTATAGCCAGGCACACAGCTATAGCCACGAGACAAAAGCCCTGAAATCGAAGGACCCACCTCCATGGCCTGTTCATCGCTCGAGCTCGGTTCGAAAATTCTATAATGTAAGACCCTCTTCAGGATGTATGAAATGTATGATGATATAGCTACACATTGCTCACCCGTGCTGAATAAGATGCCGCGTTTGTATCACTGTAGCAGTAGCACGAGGTTTTCCCCCAACAACTGGCTAGTGGCTACACAACCAATAGAAGCAAGTATATACTGTTGCATTAGAGTAGGCTATTGCAGACACAATGACATTGAATCCCGCTCTAACTGTGTTCCCATTATGACCCTTGATAATGATGCATTGTAACGAGCGAAGGGACGATTTAGTTCTTACCTCAGACGAAACAGGACGAAGTATGCACCGTTATACGATGTTGAATCAATGTAGTTTGTAAGGGGAGGAGCAGTAGGCAGCTGTTTCTAGTGAAAAATCGTAATTTTTATCTGACCGAGTTCCATCGATTCCACTGATCACATCTATGTGATCACATATTTCAAGGCTTTAGACAACGTTATAAAAAAATAAATGTATCCTCAAAAGTTACAACTCAGCCATATCGACACTGGATATGCTATTGAAATATGGTTTGTTTTCAGGGGGCTGGACTTTTACTACAGAGGCCACTCCCAAACGGACAATACTTAGTACTCTCTGCCCGGTAGAAACGGATTCAATGAGCCGTTTTCCATTCAAATGAAAAATATGGACATTTATAATTTATAAACATTACTTTTTATTATCATATATATTGACAGTGAGGGTAAGACATTTTATTGTTTAAAAAGGGAAGATTGAAGTCAAACGGGTAGTTGTTACATGAACATTTTATATTAGAGGTTTTATAAAGCTTTATAAACGTTATAACATGTTTATAAACAGTTTATAAACATTTTATTATTAGTTTAGAAACAGTAGGCTAGGTAACGCTACCCTAAAATGGTCTATAAGTAGTTTATAAACTATTAACTAGGCGTATACGTTTATGGATAGTTTATACAGCTGTAATAAACAGTAGGCAAGGTAATTATGGTCACTATTATAATAATAAATATTAATGTGTTAATTCATGTGTAATTGTGTATTTGTTATTTAGATGCAACTGATGAAGATAAGAAACACTCACACAAATAAGTCTGTTCTCTGATAAATGCTGAAAGGGAATGTTTTCAAAATTTCCTCCAAAGTCAACAATCAAACTAATGTCCAACAATAGACTTTGTATATGGTCCCTTAATTTAAATATATTACATGTTTAATATGTGTTTTCTATAGTAATGAGGTGTGCAATGTATTTAGGATTAATGTGTCTCTGAAGAACCACTAGATGTCTCTGCCTTACTATTCAAAGCTGTGATAAAATGTTCCCTGCTCACATGCATTAATTCAGCAGCAGTTGCTGTTCTGATTCAGGGCAGGCATGTTTTTATATGACGCAGCATGCATGTTGACTGTCATTCTGACCCTAATTACCTAATTTACAAAAACTGCATTAAGTGCTTTAAATATTACACAGAACAAAAATATAAACACAACATGTAACAATTTCAAACATTTTACTCAGTTACAGTTCATATAAGGAAATCAGTCAATTGAAATTAATTAATTAGGCCCTAATCTATGGATTTCACATGACTGGGAATACAGATATGCATCTGATGGTCACAGATACCTTAAAAAAAAGCTGACCACCATTTGCCTCATGCAGTGCAACACATCTCCTTCGCATAGAGTTGATCAGGCTGTTGATTATGGCCTGTGGAATGTTGTCCCAATCCTTTTCAATGGCTGTGCGAAGTTGCTAGATATTGGTGGGAACTGGAACACGCTGTTGTACACTTCGATCCAGAGCATTCCAAACATGCTCAATGGGTGACATGTCTGGTGAGTATGCAGGCCATGGAAGAACTGGGACATTTTCAGCTTCCAGGAATTGTGTACAGACCCTTGCAACATGGGGCCGTGCATTATCATGCTCAAACATGAGGTGATGGCGGCGGATGAATGGCACAACAATGGTCCTAAGGATCTCATCACGGTATCCCTGTGCATTCATATTACCTCCATAAAATGCAATTGTGTTCGTTGTCCGTAGCTTATGCCTGCCCATACCATAACCCCACCGCCACCATGGGGCACTCAGTTCACAACGTTGACATCAGCAAACCGCTCGTCCACACGACGCCCGGTACAGTTGAAAACCGGGATTCCTCCTACTCCAGCTTGCCAGTGGCCATCGAAGGTGAGCATTTGCCCACTGAAGTCGCTTACGACGCCGAACTGCAGTCAGGTCAAGACCCTAGAGAGGACGACGAGCACGCAGATGAGCTTCACTGACAGTTTGTGCAGAAACTCTTTGGTTGTACAAACCCACAGTTTCATCACCTGTCCAGGTGGTTGGTTTCAGACAATCCCGCGGGTGAAGAAGCCAGATGTGTAGGTCCTGGGCTGGTGGGATTACACGTGGTCTGCGGTTGTGAGGCCGGTAGGACGTACTGCCAAATTATCTAAAACGACGTTGGAGGTGGCTTATGGTAGAGAAATTAACATACAATTATCTGGCAATAGATCTGGTGCACATTCCTGCAGTCAGCATGCCAATTGTAATCTGCCTCAAAACTTGAGACGTCTGTGGCATTGTGTTGTGTGACAAAACCATATTTTAGAGTGTTCCCCAGCACAAGGTGCACCTGTGTAATAATAATGCTGTTTAATCAGCTTCTTGATATGCCACACCTGTCAGGTGGATGGATTATCTTGGCAAAGGAAAATGCTAACTAACAGGGGTTGTAAAGAAATTTCTTCACAACATTTGAGAGAAATAAGGTTTTTGTGCGTATGGAACATTTCTGGGATCTTTTCTTTCAGCTCATGAAAGAAAAGAAAAGACAATAAACGTTTATATTTGTGTTCATTGTACATCCACATATCTGTACGAGGACTTAGTATTGCAAGTCAAATTGATAAGAAGGGCCATGTGTAAAATTTGACTGGCTGATTTTGGTAAAGAAACTACTTTGTAGAAAGTACCATTGCGTTCAATGGTAATGATGAGATGCTGGGCAGTCTGCAGTGATTGTGTGGATGTAGGCCTATACGTACTGTAATTGCTGCCTATCTCCATATCGACCAAACAGATGGAATGTAAGATGAAGTTAAACCTGAAAGAGTCTTAGAGTGCTAAACATAAAATTGTGTTGGCTGTGTGTTTAAACCTGACATTGACTCAGAGTGTTAAATGTGGAGGTGTGTTGGCTTTGAGATCAGAAAGAACTAAGTACTTGGAGGTACTTAGTTATATCAGAGGAGGCAGTAGGCACAACACATATGAGTAGTACCTGCCAAGCAAAAAGAAGGCTTTATACAACATTTTCTGCACTGAACAGAAAGCCAGGATTAAACAGTATATCTCTGGATTAGGGGAAGTGACTAAATATGCAGTGTCAAGAAAATATTTGAGATTCCATCTAGCATCTTTTGATAAAGTAGGTACAGTCCCTATACATGTATCATAATTACAGATATTGGGATCTCTATCCAATCGACCTAGGGAGAGTTGAAGTGGACTGTCATTATTCTATCGTGTGTGCGTGCATGCGTGTGATTATAAAGATAACTACAGTATTTATTTGGCAGATTAAATCCCTACTGTATGCCTTTACAAGTTTTTCAGCTCTCATGCACTCAAATGTCTGTCTCTGGGATAAGTGGGATCCATGGTGGATAATGTTTCTAAAGCTTTATGCCATGGGTGTCTGTTGGTATTTATGGAAGCAGTGACAAAAGGACAAAATAAGTGACAGAATGTTATAATGTTTGTTTAAATTTGGCACTGGAGACTCAAGGGATTGGGACTCATACAATTAATATCTTATTTAAATTATATCTTCAGTCTGGTCCTCCTAATTTCATCACAAGCACTAGTGTCATTAAATGTGTAGCCTCGGAAGGCCAGGCTTCTCATGTACAGATATTTGGAAGGATGGCTACACAAGACTATAGAATGTGCAACTATGGTTTACCAGCATGGTAATAACATAAAGGACAGTGTAATAATAATAACAGGAAATGATGTTGATTGCATGTGAACCATCCTGCTTCAAAGACTAGACGTAACACAGTACATGTAAATCTGTGACAACAGGTCTAAATATATGTGTTTTGACAGTGTTATGACCATATTATACAACGGGTGAGTCTAATCCTGAATGCTGATTGGTTAAAACCGCATTCCAACCTGTGTCTATTCCACAAGTTACCAGCAGCTAAATCTATGACATTAAAATGCCTATTTAATCCACTGTCTCATCAGCCCAGCCAGACAATTTATAAACTTGATCTCCACTATAAAATCAATCTAGACATTATCTCACATTTCTTTTAGAATAACATTTCGTTTTCAACAGCGGAGATTTTTATAAACCTTGCTGTCTGTCTCTCCGACATTTGTAACATTGTTTCAATATTCAAATTAGATTTCCAGCTGTCACATAGTAATGAACGTGTCGGTACTCGGGATGAGAAAGACAGGCAGGCAGCTTTTATCAGCCAGTCAAAGTCATGAATCAGCATCATTTTTATCGATATATACAAATAAATATCAATAGAAAACAGGACAACAAAACGAAGTGCAGCTAGATTCAGTTTGAAGTGATTGTGTTAGCGGTGTTGTTGGCTAGCTCCCCTGAACAAGTGTCCTGACGAGAGAGCACATTTTCTATGCCAGGTGAAGTCGCACCTCATCAGCTTAGTGTTATGGATGTATCCAAATAAATGTCACCAGAAAACAGCTTAAACAAATGTAAATCAGCTACTTTGTTGTTATTCTGGCTGCAATGCTTGACTGTAAGCTAGCCGTAGTTGGCTAGCTAACAAGCAAGGGATAAGAACGTTGGCAATATAGAACATTTAGATCGATTGACTGGATCGCGTTTTAATGAAAATATGTAAATCATTATGTGAATATGTTGGTAACCCGTTGTGTAAAAGTGATAATGCCCTCGAAGCTGGTGTTTGGAGGATGTATTGGCATGGTTTGCTAACAACACCCATGCCAATATATCCTCCAAACACAGGCTTCTTGGGCATTATCACTCAACTATAACAGTTGTGTTGGTTGTTAGTTGTTATGATATATTATGACATTCTAGCTGTTCTTGCCATAATATGGAGTTGGTCTTTTACCAAATAGGGCTATTTTCTATATACCACCCCTACCTTGTCACAACACAACTGTTTTTGGCTCAATCGCATTGAGAAGGAAAAGAATTCCACAAATGAACTTTTAACAAGGCACACCTGTTAATTGAAGTGCATTCCAGGTCCCTACCTCATGAAGCTGGTTGAGAGAATGCCAAGAGTGTGCAAAGTAGTCATCAAGGCAAAGGGTGGCTACTTTGAATAATCTCAAATATAAAATATATTTTGATTTGTTTAATACTTTTTTGGTTACTACATGATTCCATATGTGTTATTTCATAGTTTTGATGTCTTCACTATTATTCTACAATGTAGAAAATAGTAAAAATAAAGAAAGATCCTGGAATGAGGTGTCCAAACTTTTGACTGGTACTGTATATATTGATGAGTGATGTCGTAACACAGATGAACATATGTTAGATAGTGTTGTTTATTGCCAGAGTCAAGCAACTTCTAAACTAGGCAAATGTACTGTAGCGGAAATATGCTGCTGCTGGCATAGTACACAATATGTTCCAGATTAGATAACCTCATATGCCTCATATTAGATCATATTTATATGCTGAATATTAAATTGAATGTGTATATAATGTAATCATATATATTTTTTTAATCAAAAGGACATGATGGATTACTCTCCACAAATCTTAATAACTGAATTTTGTAGGAGAAGAACCTAAAAAGTGTGTAATGTAAATTAAGAGTAATATCTTCAGTTGCATATGAAATCGTAAAAATATAATCAGCATATGATATCTTCCTCTATCTTAACATATTCATTTAGCAGGAGATATTAGAACCTAAATGTGTTAATTAAGAAATGTGCTTTATAATATTTTAAACGTTGACAAATTAAGTAATCAGTCTTCTTATAATATCAAGGAATAACTCAATACTGTCACGCCTGCTCCCGCTCTTCCCGGGCGCCAGGCTCCCCAGCATTACGCACACCTGCTTTCCCCTGTCACGCGTATCAGCGACTATTGGACTCACCTGGACTCAATCACCTCTGTCATTACCTCACCTATATCTGTCTGTTCCCCCGCTCTGTTCCCTGCTTCAGCATTGATTGTCATATGTCCAAATGTATACCCGCGTGCTGATGCTGTTCCTGTCTTATTCCATGTCTGTTCCGATTAAATGTTTGACTCCCCGTACCTGCTTCTCTACTCGAGCGTCGGTCCTTACAAATACGAGTGATACGTTTAGGTATTTAATAAAAACAAATAAAATGTTTAACAAACAAACAAATAATAAAACAATTACATATCTCAAATAAAACTAAATGTATGCATCAATCGCATCAATAAACATAATGTGAAAATAAATACTGTACATGTCACACAGAGTATATGATTATATGATGATCTTATATCTCTTTCAATGAACTTTTATTGACAATCTCTACATCAGGTCTCCTTTATAAACTATATTCAATTAATTAATTCAATAATTAAAAAATTTCAGTTATGGAAAATAAAATTGTAATATGGGAGCAAATCATCCAAATATATACATTTATTTGAAGAGGTACATTTCAATTTTATTGTATCTTGTATATTCTGTCATATTGGAGTGAATTTGCTTTTTTTCAACTTAAAAAATACAAAAACCTCTGTCTGTCTCTCTGTCCCCCTCTGTAACATACTGTACAACTAGTATTGCAACTTGGAAAGGGTGATACAAACAGGGTTCGGGTCAATTCCATTTCAATTCAGTCAATTCATGAAAACTGAAATAAACTGAAGTTTACAGATGTAGGATCTTATTTTGATCACCAAGTTGTTGCAGGAAATCTTTTTAACTAAAGCCTTCAAAGGTTAGTTATTCCCACTTTAAAATGTCAGACTTTATTTGCCCTAACACATTTTTTTATCAACTCCTGCTAAAATGTCCATTAATTATAATCCACACAATAAATTACATGTCCGGTTGCTGCCGGATTATTTTCCTGTTTTGAAAAACTGGTCAAACATCTGTACTTCCTGAATTCACTGGATACAAGTGATAAAAACTAATAGATTCTACTATTTCTCTAAGAAATGAATGACTGATGATTACATAATTTACTGCAGGAACAATGTACTTTAAGGGTCAATTCCTGACTTGAGATCTGCACACTTAAAAAACACTGAGAATCTCACTGGCGATAGACTGCCAATAGGTACTTATGACAGTGGGAGGCTGTTCCTTGTCTTGCTAGAACAAAAGAGGTACCTGCTGCGTGCCGATCCAGTAGCGACGAACCTACCATTTCTACATGTAGAATCGCAATGCTCATCAGTGCCAACAAATTGACTTTGAGCCAATCAGAGAGCACGAACCCCCATGTGGGGAAATCAACACGAGTGACAACAAGAAGGAAAAATAGGGCCTTTTCTCACACTTCATGTACAATGTAGGCTATGGAATGGTAGCTAGCTAAGTGTACAGACACAATGCAGACAACACAAAATAATTCCTCCAAGCTAGCTAACCACTGTATCTAGTATTGACATTTGTCACGTATACTCCCTCTCTGGCCTATTGGTCACCAGACTGCTGATTATTACGCTCACCTGTCACCATAGTCATGCGCATCAGCACTTATTGACACACACCTGGACTCCATCACCTCCTTGATTTCCTGCCCTATTTATGTCACTCCCTTTGGTTCCTTCCCCAGGCCTTATTTTTTCTGTATCTGTTTCATGTCGGTGCACTGTTAGTATTTCTTGTTTTGTTCATGTTAGTTTATTTAATAAATGTATTCACTACCTGAACTTGCTTCCTGACTCTCAGCGTACATCGTTACAACATTATAATTAAATCACAATGAATTAGCTATGAATTTCCATGAAACAGCTGCCTGTTTTAGCTGCCGAGTTAGTGCAGTGTCCTTAGCTAGTGAGCTATTTGTGCTAGCTATGCTAACATTAGCTAGCTAGCTAAGCTTTTGGCTATGGGCTGGCACTGGCAATATGTAGGGTGTCCACCCACTTTGGGCAAATTGCACTTTGGTGATGACGTTTCACTTCCTTATGTTATAAAATACATTTTATCAAGACAAATATGATTCTTCATGTTCTGAATCATTCAGTGGGATCTTTTTCAAACATACTGTATCATTAACATTGTATCCAAAAAGTCAGATTTCTTAACCTAATACATCCGTTAATAAGCACCAAGCTCAGCCAAAACTTTTGAGAATTTTAAAGTGTACTTCCAAGTGCTGAATTAAATGTAAAAGGCTTTGAAAATAAAGAGCTTGCAGTACACTCAGTGCTCTGTTGACATGTCACAGAGATACACTTGTTTATGTGAGAAGTCGTCGAAAAAGAAAGGGACTTTGCATTTATATGAACAGTGTATACTAAAATATGAAAACACTACATGTCATGTTTCAAAATTGATATATATCTTACCTCTATATTGTATTATGTCCTCTGGATTTGAAAAGAAAGATGACGAGTTCAATGGTGAGCCTGTCAGGTAGCCTGAATTCTCGCACAGCATCCAGCTTAGATGATGCAATGCTATTTTCCTGATTTTTTACCTATTTTTTTCTCTGGCCTCCATTGATTTAGTCAGCCTAATTTTAACCATCCTACAAGTATAAAATCTCCAAAAGGTTTTAAACAGATTATGATAGACATGAGGTTTAGACCATTTTTGTTGTTGTTGAGGATTATATAAATAATTAACATATTATTTTACCCATTGGTCAAAAGATGCATTTTGATTGGACACCCTACAGTATGTAATTATGGTGAGTAAATGAAATGGTTTCTTCGTCATCTTGCTAGGTAGTTATCTAGCTGTGGCCATCTGGCAAGAATCAACAAGGGCTTTCTACAAAATAGCAACATTAGCGCTGCAGCTAACATTGGAATCTAGACCATAAGCAATGCACACGGACATGCATTGCCAAACAATGCTTCTTCCACCTTCTGGTTTGGAGTATTTTAAAGAGGCTGAGTGGCTGACGACTTCAAGGTCTTTGCTGTGTGAACACAAAAGAGATTGACTGCCAACACTCTATTCCGAGGTGCTAAGTACTGTCGGCAGGCAAACGTTTGACAATCCTACCTGTGTGTTTGAGCTTTAACTAAAATTTCCTTGATCAGACTTGAAGTCTCCCATTGACATGAATCCATCTCAAGTTAAAATTTGTCTCTTACTGAAAACCAAGAGAATGGTTTCTCTCTCTAAAGTGGAGGAACTGAGAACACTTTTACTAAACAATTACTATGGTTATCTACTGTAAGTTGAAGCCAGACTATTTGACGATCATAACAGAGATTCAGCTTTTTGCCTTACACAATCCAGGACAGAACAGAGGCCAAAACTGCATTACTGTGTTAACATACAGTCCATGACTCATGCCATCAAGCAACAACTGGAAAAGTGCACTGATACTGTTTTTCACACTTTTGGTCCAGACCAAGCAGAGCCATGCTGAACTTCTCTGACCTGGTTGCACATCCACCGTAGTTGCTTAAACCGTGCTGGAAAGGACAATGTGATAAGAAAATATCCAAGCCAGCCCAGTGCGGTTCAGGTTGGCCCTATAGTGTGAATCAGGTATGACTGTGCTTCTGTCTGGGGGCTGTTATGATGAACACTGTCATATGCATGTAGCTAGAGCTGTCCATTAATTTAATCAAATAGGAAGACTATGGTAATTCAAGTCATTCAGGAAGCTGTTTGATGCTCTTCATTATTTCACAAGAATCCAATACTTAGACCGTCAGTGGTCTTAGCGAGCCCACTATACCTCTGTACTTCATGCTTCAGGGCAACGCACGCAGACAGGCAAGTTCAATCAAATAAATACACTGTTGTTCATTCAAGCTTCGCAGTGCAGTAGTGCTCTCAGTTATTTATGAGATCAGCACCGGGGAGGTACTGTCTGTAGTAGGACGTCATCCACTCACTGTTCCACGTGGTCTGAGGAGACCTGTTTGTCTACTCATGTCAGTTTCCCCTTTGTGTTACTGTACCTCTGGCTCCCTGGCTCATACCGATATACAGGGTTGTGCCCATTAGGGCACACAGTAGCGAAAACGGGAGACAAAAACAAGCATTAATTAGTGGACGAGCTCAGATAGTACCACCCTGTTTCACTCAGTTTCTGCCATTTTCTTCCATTCTCTGCCTACTGAACACGACCCTGGTGTCACGACCCAGGAATCAGTATGGGGCGAAGAGTATAGAGCCGGTGGTGGGCCGGATGGGCCCTGGAGCAGCCCGGAGGAAGGAGCCCATGGAGCCTGGGAGGCCAGCAGTCTGAAAGATAGAGGAGTTGGGCCGCGGGTGCAGGGCGATGGAGGGGACAGTGGTGGGGCAGAAGGGGTTGGAGAGGAAAGCAGCAGGGGAGATAGGCTTCACCAAGTCCTTCTGAAGAGCCAGCTTTGCCTGAAGGAGAGGAGAGGAGAGGAGAGGAGAGGAGTTAAATGAGAAAGCAAATCTATTGATAAAGCAATTAGCTACAAAAACAACAAGCCACTATTTTCCATGAGCATAAAGGCCAGTCTTTAAGCCCACTGATGCATCAATATTCCTAAATGCTGTTTTAAGAAACTGCCAATAAATGTATTAACAATTAATCCCTGAAGTCAAATGAACTTTTCTTGAGGGGCTTTGAGGAACATATGATACATACGGCCAGGACTGTGGAGCTGCGTTGTTGTTTGTTGTAAGGGCTGTATTTGGGTTTCATCGGTTTCCCAGCCACTCTGTCCTTGTGCCTTCTGCTGGAGATGTGCTGACAAAATACAAAAAAGGTCAGTGACGTTACTGTGTGTGAGCCCTGGTCAAAGGTAGTGCACTATAAAGGGTATAGGGTGCCATTTGGGACACACTTTTTGTGAGCCAATTATAAAAAGCCTGTAAGGTCCCTTCAAGCTGTAACAAGACAACAACCACGGCATACTGGAGTTCCCAAAGTGAAATCAATATGACATGTATAACAATTGATTTAGAGGTGAATTCAAAGATAAAAAAAAAAGTGATTTCCCATAATGTGTTTTCCCCAGTTCCCCCTCTGACCATACTGTATTGTGATTGACCTAATATTGGCACCAAGAAATCTCACAACTCTTGCATGCGCGCTGGCTGCTGATCAGCTAAGATATATTTATTAATTTGAGCACAAGAAAATTAAAGAGAGGTAAAACCCCAAGGGGCTTGAAAGGCCTGTCACGAGACACTATGGTGTACCTGTTTGAGCTGTATTTCTGAGTTGACGTGGACGTCACAGATCTCACAATAGAACGTCTTGTTCTGCAGTCCGGAGCCTTTCAACACGGTGGTGGCCTGGACTTTTAGCTTTGAGCCCGGTCTGGGATAGGCCTTAATTGGACCTGCACCGTTCCTCGCCTCAAGCATAGTCTTGTGTTTCGAACCTTCAGGGGACAGAAGAAAGGGCAAAAACAGAATTCAATATATTGCACATGGAAAATACCATTAATAAAACATAAAAAGAACACTATTTCATTTGTTTGGTTTAAAAGTAGAACAGATTTTGTTTTCCCATCCAAAATGTTCATTGGTCAGCTTGAGATCCAACAGTGTTTTTCTGACCTGGGTATTACGTCTGACCTCACTATAACTACATAACAGCCGTACGTGCCAATGTTAGCTAACAAACATCTGACATATTGAGCCTGTGTGCAAGCCCTCCTCCACCCACCCCACCCAACACACACACGCACTCCTCGTGAGGAGTAACACCAACGTTAACACGTCGGTCGAGCAATCAGAAACAGATGCTGGAACACACCTGTGTTGTGGGCCTCCAGCTGTGACAAAGAGTTGACGGCCACTTTGCAAAGCGAACAGTACAGGAGCTTTTTGGCTTTTTCCTCCTCCGACTCTGGCGTGGGCTGAGTTGTTGTAGCAGCGGCAGTGGTGGGGGCCGTGAGCCCAGGCTTGATGCTGCTGCTGCCACTGCTCTTCATAACAGGCCCCTGTAGTTGTACTTGTGTAGCTGATGGGGGGCTGGCAGGCGTGGGATCACATAGGACGGGATTACAGGGACTGGGGACAACCATGACTGTTAAAGCTGCCAGGGAGGAAGAGGTGGAGATGACGGGGACGAAAGCATTTGGAGAAGCCAAGGTTTTATCTGCCATGCTAGGAGGCACTGCGATTTGTTCTGATATCAAGAAAGAAAGAGGGAGGGAGAGGGACAGAGAGAGAGACACAACATCTGACAGTTAGTCTGGGAGCGTTAACAATATTACAACTTTTGGTGACACATTCCCTTATATTTTTATTTTGGTGTGTTGCGTAAGAGTTTGATCCCTGGGGGAATCAGCTGAGTAGCAGCTGAGTAACAGTAGCAGGACCGAGCTACTGGCCAGTGGTGTTTTCTGTATCTTTATCTCTCTCTCTTTGTGTGTGTGTGTGTGTGTGTGTATGTGCGTATGTGTGTGCTTCAATGTGGCCCTCTGTCAATGTTACAGAGCCTAGTTGTCAAACTCTTGTCCCCTCTATTGTGACACTGACAGGCCCTGTCCCTCCACCCACTCAGAACCATGTACTGTACCAGAACACCATGGAGGACATTGCCACAAGGCAAGGCGCCTAAACTCACGCCCACAGTCCCACATCATCCCTCCACCCCTTCCACCCCTTGCCACACACCACACGCAACCTCCAAACCCATGCTCCAACGCCCTGCATTAGGAACACACTGGAGCTTTTTCCATGAATGTAATTTTGCATTTGTGATTCTCTCAGAAAGGTGTGTAGTATCCTCTTTAGAGAATAGTGCTCTCTTTACACTGACTACACCAGCTGGCACTATGACATCTAGAAGCTACACGCCACTACATTGGTCTACATTTGGTCTAAACTAGCATTTGAAAGTCTTCATTAAACCTTGCTTTATTAACTCAGATTTTCACTAAAACTCTTCTATGTACTCTTTGAAGACAGTTTGTAAGTTAACGCAACATTTCCTAAGATAAGGTTATTAAATACATTTGGGTGTCAATGTGTATCTACACCAACCGTGTCAACAGAGCAGTAGCTAGCAAGGGTTAATTATATTAGCATCCCAAAGCAACACATTAATTTATTAAAGACCAGAATTTGTAAAAAAAAAATGAATAAATAAAAGTATACCAGTTCCATTTAAGGACCAACAATTTGACAGCTGCGCCATACAAGTTGCAAAATAGTTGGGAAGAGATTTTCGATGTGCTGATTCCATGGCACATGGTTTATGAACTGACACACAAAACAACACTTTGTTTTTCAATTTAAATGATTATACATTCTTGCAATCAATAGAATGTTATGTATATGGGGGATACAACCATCCCAGCTCTGCTAATTTTGCTGGGAAGAGAGAATCATTAGATCACTTGTTTTGGTCCTGCCCATATGTAGCTTGTTTCTGGTCACAGGTTCAGGAATGGCTGAAAAATCACAAAAATCCAGCTAGACAGTCTGTGAGTACGACTAACAGTCATTGGATGTGACTCTGTGAAAAGACACAGAATGTGTCCCACATGGCACCCTATTCCCTATATAGTGCACAACATAGAGCTCTTGTCATAAGTAGTGCACTATACAGGGAATAGTGTGCCATTTGGGACACAGACACAGAATACTAAGGAGTAGTATCGCTGGCTCTGGATCATTACAGAACTTAATCTCTGAAGAGGGCTGAGCAGTGACTTCCTGTCTGTGTTCCAAATGGTACCCTATCCCACTACTTTTGAACAGGGTCATATGGGCCCTGCTCAATAGTAGTGCACTATATAGGGAATAGGGTTCCATTTGGGATGCAGTTTCTGAAACCCTCTTACCTTCAGGTTGTACCCCAGGAAGAGTAGATGCTGCCTTGGCAACAGCTAATGGCAATCCTAATAAAATACTAAATACCTCCTAATGGGCTCTCCCCTGATGTGAGGCCAGACAGTGTGACTTAAACAAATATCAAGATCCAACAGAAATTAGTGCAAATGTACATTTTACAACACATTGGTTTAGATTTTAAGCTTTCTTTTCTGCCTTGGTTGGTAACACATGCATGTGGTCTATTCCGACTGTATTCATCTATACATGAGTCATTAGATATTATCGTCTGTTCCCTATAGGCTACTCCCACAAAGCAACTTAGAATTATTCAATGAAACAAAACAAAAAAATGGATGTGGTTTAACTACTTTATCCCAGTGAGCAAAACTGGTTGAAATGCATGGCAATGAGCATGGCACTTGTCACACTATTGTCATTCAATTGGTTAAGGCATTTCTCAGACTTAATTTAATGAGAAAAACACTTATTCCAAAGACACATACAGTACGCGCATGCACACACGCACGCACGCACACACACACACACACACACACACACACACACACACACACACACACACACACACACACACACACACACACACACACACACACACACACACACACACACACACACACACCTGTACTCTTACCCTTACCCTAATCTTATCCCTAACCCTAACCTTAACCCAAAAACCTAACCTTAACCCCCTAGAAATAACATTTGACCTTGTGGGCACCAACAAAATGTCCCCAGTTGGTCAAATGTTGGTTTACTATTCTTGTGGGGACTTCTTGTGGGGACGCTTGTGCATGCATGTACTGTATGTGTCTAACTGCACAAAGCATGCAATGACACAAGATAACACTCAAGGCTAGAGCATGGAGAGGAATGGATGACGCACAATAGCTAAAGTTTCCACATACCTGGTTGGTCAGAGTTGCTGCCGGTGACAGTGCTGGTCAAGGTGGTGGTGGTGATTGTCTTTGCACTGTCCAGGGGAGGAGGAAGAGGAGGAGGAGGAAGGGAACTCTTAGGCGGCTTATTCTTGGTGTTCTCCTGTGCTTTGAGCTTCTTGGCATGTTTACTGCCTTTGTAGTGCGCCTCGGCTTGGCTCTGCAGAGGGAGAACAAATGAACCATGCAATCAGGCATGTTTCTCACACAACGGGTCTCTGCAATCACATCGCATCACATAGGAGAAAAATACACAGACACACACAGCACACCTTGCACACACACACACACACACACACACACACACACACACACACACACACACACACACACACACACACACACACACACACACACACACACACACACACACACACACACACACACACACACACACCACAGCTTTCAATAGATAGGCCCAATCAGAGGGAAAATTAGAGAGATGTTTGATTTCTAGAGCGGATCAGGATGTTAGGATTTTGGCCGATGGGAAAAAGTAGGGTGTGCGTGTGTGTGTGTGTGTGTGTGTGTGTGTGTGTGTGTGTGTGAGAGAGAGAGAGAGAGAGAGAGAGAGAGAGAGAGAGAGAGAGAGAGAGAGAGAGAGAAAAAGAGAGGGAAAATGAGAGAGAGAGAGCGAGAGAGAGCTTTAGACAAAATAATTCATCATAAGAAAAATAAATGAACAAGAAATGGATTCTAGTGAGTGAGCAAAGAGCATTTTGGAGACTTAGAGTTTTAAATTGGTTTGATTGTACACTCTATATCCTGGATATATGGGGGAAATGAGTACAACACACTCAGCTAATCTTTATGTTGATTTAGATTTAACAGTTGAGTGGAATGGGATATCACCTCACCTCAATGTGGTCTGGTGCATTGAGTCGCTATAGGTTAATAGCTATATTTTACCAATCTTGTTTCTCACATCCTGTCCTTGCACATACAATCATTAGAAGTAATTCATATTGAACCATGGTCCTCTTCTCTGAGGTGGAACATTCCTGTCTCTTTTACTTTTAAAGATGTGTGGTCCTCTTCATCACTCACACGTTTTTCAAATCCTTGTGGCTATGGAAAGGGAAAGCCTTCGCTCTCCAACCAAGGTGCATTAATTGAGGAGCAAACTGAAGTGAAAATATCCCTGTGGCTATAACATTTACAGAAAACACCTAGGTATCCATGGAAACTCAGAATCTCCAACCCTGGAGTCAGAAATCTTTAGAAAAAGTCACTGATCTGAGGACACATGAGTCACTAGTGACATGAGATTATATCTGTGACTCAAGGGTTGCATCCCAAATGCCACCTTGTTCCCTATATAGTGCATTACTTTTGACTAGAGCCCTATGTGCCCTGGTTAAAAAATTGTGCCCTTAATAGGGAATCGGATGCCATTTGGAATACAGACAAGATGACTCACCCATATTGCCATGAGGCAAACAGTCAGATGAAACACCAGAGGAAATGGAAAATCAAGAGTATTTTCTCTGTCATAGATTAAATGAGACACTGGGTGTTTCTCAATATGCATACTACCGTGCTCCGAGTGCATTCTCTGAGGATGTTCTCTTGAGTATGTTCTTGTGAAGACGAGAGTGTGGAGAACGGATAAAACATTACAATTGAGAAGCACTCGCACTTTCCCTACGGTATAACCTCACGCTGCACCTCCCCATTCACTGAACCTTCTTCCAGCCAAGAAAATGGCAATAGAAACGAAACAAGATATACACAAAGAAAACGTTTAACTTCATAATTATCTGCTAGCTACAGTTGAAGTCGGAAGTTTACATTCACTTAGGTTGGAGTCCTTAAAACTCGTTTTTCAACCACTCCACACATTTCTTGTTAACAAACTATAGTTTTGGCAAGTCGGTTAGGACATCTACTTTGTACATGACACAAGTAATTTTTCAAAAAATTGTTTACAGACAGATTATTTCACTTGTAATTCACTGCATCACAATTCCAGTGGGTCAGATGTTTACATACACTACGTTGACTGTGCCTTTAAACAGCTTGGAAAATTCCAGAAAATGATGTCATGGCTTTAGAAGCTTCTGAGAGGCTAATTGACATAATTTGAGTCAATTGGAGATGTACCTGTGGATGTATTTCAATGCCTACCTTCAAACTCAGTGCCTCTTTGCTTGACATCATGGGAAAATCAAAAGAAATCAGCCAAGACCTCAGGAAAAGAATTGTAGACCTCCACAAGTCTGGTTCATCCTTGGGAGCAATTTCCGAACACCTGAAGGTACCACGTTCATCTGTACAAACAATAGTACGCAAGTATAAACACCATGGGACCATGCAGCTGTCATACTGCTCAGGAAGGAGATGCGTTCTGTCTCCTAGAGATGAACGTATTTTGGTGCGAAAATTGCAAATCAATCCCAGAACAACAGCAAAGGACCTTGTGAAGATGCTGGAGGAAAAACGGGTACAAAAGTATCTATATCCACAGTAAAACGAGTCCTATATCGACCTATATCGCTCAGCAAGGAAGAAGCCACTGCTCCAAAACCATCATAGAAAAGCCAGACTACGATTTGCAACTGCACATGGGGACAAAGATCGTACTTTTTGGAGAAATGACCTCTGGTAGATGAAACAAAAATATAACTGTTTGGCCATAATGACCATCATTATGTTTGTAGGAAAAAGGGGGAGGCTTGCAAGCCGAAGAATACCATCCCAAACGTGAAGCACGGGGGTGGCAGCATCATGTTGTGGGGGTGCTTTGCTGCAGGAGAGACTGGTGCACTTCACAAAATAGATGGCATCAGGACGAAGGAAATTATGTGGATATCTTGAAGCAACATCTCAAGACATAAATCAGGAAGTTAAAGCTTGGTCGCAAATGGGTCTTCCAAATGGACAATAACCCCAAGCATACTTCCAAAGTTGTGGCAAAATGGCTTAAGGACAACAAAGTCAAGGTATTGGAGTGGCCATCACAAAGCCCTGACCTCAATCCTATAGAAAATCTGTGGGCAGAACTGAAAAAGCGTGTGCGAGCAAGGAGACCTTCAAACCTGACTCAGTTACACCAGCTCTGTCAGGAGGAATGGGCCAAAATTCACCCAACTTATTGTGGGAAGCTTGTGGAAGGCTACCCGAAACGTTTGACCCAAGTTAAACAATTTAAAGGCAATGCTACCAAATACTAATTGAGTGTATGTAAACTTATGACACACTGGGAATGTGATGAAATAAATAAAAGCTGAAATAAATAATTCTCTCTACTATTATTCTGACATTTCACATTCTTAAAATAAAGTGGTGATCCTAACTGACCTAAAACTGAGAATTTTTACTAGGATTAAATGTCAGGAATTGTGAAAAACAACCCTGCGCCCTTGCATTGACTACCGAGGTCCGAGGTCCAGGGGGGCCACCGTGTTCTCCAAGCGGGACCTTCGAACGCCTATCACCGGGTGTCGGATACGGGAGTGGGACGAGTGGAAGACTGCCTTCAACACGGCCAGCGGCCACTACGAGTACCTTTTCATGCCCTTTGGCCTTACCAACGCCCCTGCTATGTTCCAGGCTCTGGTTAATGATGTTCTCCGCAACATGTTGAACCGGTTCGTCTTCGTCTACCTCAATGACATCCTTGTCTTCTCCCGCTCCCCCAAGAACATGTGCTCCATGTCCGACAGGTTCTCCAATGCCTCCTGGAGAACCAGCTTTTTGTAAAAGCTGAGAACTGCGAATTCCATCGCTCCACCATTGCCTTTCTGGGATACATCATTGCTGCCGGGAGTGTACAGATGGATCCAGGGAAGGTGAGTGCGGTGGTGGATTGCCCCCCAGCCCACGTCCTGAGTCCAGCTGCAGCGGGTCCTGGGCTTCGCCAACTTTTATCTCAGCTTTATCTGGGGCTGCAGCACCCTGGCTTCCCCCCTGTCTGCACTCACCTCTCCCAAGGTCCCGTTCACGTGGTCTCCAGCTGCTGATCGGGCGTTCCGGGATCTTAAACACTGCTTCACCACAGCTCCCATCTTGGCTCATCCTGACCCGTCCCGCCAGTTTGTGGTGCAGGCCGATGCTTTTGATGTTGGAGTGGGAGCTGTCCTGTCCCAGCAGTCTGCCCTGGACCTCAAGTTGCATCCCTGTGCATTCTTCTCACACCGCCTCAAAGCCACAGAGAGGAACTACGATGTGGGGAATCGTGAGCTGCTCGCGGTGAAGATGGCGTTGGAGGAGTGGAGGCACTGGCTGGAGGGGGCGGAACATGCATTCATCGTGTGGACCGACCACAAGAACCTGGGATATCTCCACACTGCCAAGCGCCTCAATTCCAGGCAGGCTAGATGGCCCCTACTGTTCACCCGGTTCAACTTCTCCCTCTCCTACCGGCCGGGATCCAAGAACGTGAAGCCAGTTGCGCTGTCACGCCGCTATAGCCCCACGACTACTATCCCAGAACCTGAGACCATCCTTCCCATCTCGTGCCTCGCGACGGAACACAGCTGGGGAATTGGGAAGCAGGTTCGGGAGGTGCAGCGTTCCCAGCCGAACCCCGGGGGGTCCAGATAACCGGATGTTCGTGCCTGACGCAGTCCGCTCCGCGGTCCTGGAGTGGGCCCACTCCTCCAGGCTTGTCTTCCACCCGGGCTCCCAGCGGACCCTGGCTTTTGTGCGACAATGCTTTTGGTGGCCTACCATGGTTCCCGCTTGCACGGTCTGTCCACAGAACAATACTCCTTGACCATCTCCAGCTGGTCTGCTCCCACCTCTGCCTATCCCTCATCGCCCCTGGTCTCACATCTCCCTGGACTTTTTCATTGGTCTCCCCTGTCTGATGGCAACACCGCCATCCTGACTGTGCTGGATCGCATTTCCAAAGCCGTCCACTTCATTCCTCTTCTCAAGCTACCCTCTACCAAGGAGACGGCCCAGTTCATGGTGCAGCACGTCTTCCGGATCCATGGACTGCCCGTGGACATGGTCTCCAACAAGGGTCCTCAGTTCTCGTCCCGGTTCTGGAAGGCGTTCTACACCGTCATCGGGTCATCGGCCAGCCTGTCCTCCGGGTTCCACCCCCAGTCCAACGGCCAGTCAGAGCAAGCCAACCAGGACCTTGAGACTACTCTGCGCTGCCTGGTCTCTGCCAACCCCACCACCTGGAGCCAGCAGCTTGTGTGGGTCGAATACGCCCGTAACACCCTTCCCTGCTCTGTCACGGCACTATCACCCTTTGAGTGTTCCCTGGGGTATCAGCCTCCGCTCTTCCCTGAGCAGGAAGAAGAGGTTGGCATACCTTCTGCACAGATGTTTGTCCGCCGCTGTTGTCGTACCTGGAGGAGAGCCCGGTCGGCCCATCTCAAGACCACCTCCAGATATCGACGACAAGCGGATTGCCACCGGATCCCGGCTCCCAGGTATCGTCTCGGGCAGAAGGTATGGCTATCCACCCAGGATCTGCCCCTCCAGGTGGATTCCCACAAACTCTCCCCCCGGTTTATCGGCCCGTTTCCCATCTCCAAAATTATTATCCGCTCTGCGGTTCGTCTTCTGTTGCCCCGTACCTTTCGTTTACATCCCACCTTTCATGTGTCCAGAGTTAAACCCAGGCCTCATCGTGCATACCTGGTTGACCCCAGAATTAAATGAAATGGAATGAACTGTTCAACGAGCAGGTGTCCACATACATTTGGTCATGTACTGTACCTCCAGGCAATGCTAATCTATTGTACAAACAGTGCTTGACTGTACCAGCACTTTTAATTTGGGGGGAATTGCGTACCGGCTCCTCTATAAAAACGAAGTAAAAGAAAGTACAGTATGAAGATAGGAAGAAACTGCTTCTCCAATAGAAATCCTCAATCCAGGCCTCCCGAGTGGCGCAGCGGTCTAAGGCACTGCATCACAGTGCTTGAGGTGTCACTACAGATCTGGGTTTGATCCTGGTCTGTAGCTGGACAGTGTTTCCTCCGACACATTGGTGCGGCCTGTTAAGCAAGCAAGGTGCCAAGAAGCAGTGCGGCTTGGCAGGGTTGTGTTTCGGAGGACACATGGCTCTCGACCTTCGCCTCTCCTGAGTCCTTAAGGGAGTTGCAGCGATGGGACAAGACTGTAACTACCAATTGGGAAGAAAAAGGGGTAAAAGTACAACACCAAAAAATCCCTGATCACACTTGTAGGCGATGTCATGGCGACGTTAGCTGGCTAAGCTCATGTGTAGAAACATGTCATCGGGTCTAACGGTCGTTTCGTGCCAAACTGTTTATGTGCAGACCGTCAAATCAGTCACTCCTTCGATATAAAGTTGTTTTTGATTAAAACGTTTCCGTTTTGGAGTAATAACGCGCATGATGTTGAACGCGCATGATGTGCTGTTCCAAGTTGTCAAATTAGGGTTTGTTAGGTCATGAAAAGTCATGAAAATTTGTTTCATAATTTTTGTTAATGTAATTCATGAAGGCACACTTTTAAATATGATCAATCACTTAAAAATCTACATATCAGCAATTATAGGAATGACCCTTCAGTGCATGTCTGTGCTGGGTGTGTGCCATTGCGAGTGGACCGTTGCCCAAGGAGAGAGAGCAGGACATTTCAGCAGAAGGTATAAAATAATGACAGACTACAGCCTAACTATTGAGATGGCCAATTCAAAACATAACTTGTAGCAGTTATCTCGTTAGTTAACTATAGCTAACTAAGCATTCATGTCGTTGTCGTCTTTCCACCGGCACTGTCGAGCCTAAATAAATCTGCACAGTTGGAAAGCGGGGATTCTCCTCTATTAAACAGTCGCCATGTAATTGTTACAATGCAAAAAATATTCTAAGAATAGCCTAAAGACAAATAACTTGCTGTGCATAGATCTTCCCTGTAACACGAATATTTGAACCTCATACACTACATGACAAAAAGCATGTGGACACCTGCTGGTCGAACATCTCATTCCAAAATCATGGGTATTAATATGGATTTGGTCTCCCCTGTGCTGCTATAACAGCCTCCACTCTTATGGGAAAGCTTTCCACTAGATGTTGGAACATTGCTGTGGGGACTTGCTGCCATTCAGTCACAAGAGCATTAGTGAGGTCGGGCACTGATGTTAAGCGATTAAGCATGGCTCGCAGTCGGCGTTCCAATTGATCCCAAAGGTGTTTGATGGGGTTGAGGTCAGGGCTCTGTACAGGCCAGTCAGGCTCTTCCACACCGATTTCAACAAACCATTTCTGTATGGACCTCACTTTGTGCATGGGGGCCTTGTCATGCAGAAACAGGAAAGGGCCTTCCCCAAACTGTTGCCACAAAGTTGGAAGCACAGAATCGTCACTGTGTGCTGTAGTGTTAAGATTTCCCTACACTGAAACTAAGAGGCCTAGCTCATGACAAACAGCCCCAGACCATTATTTCTCCTCCACCAAACTTACAGTTGGCAGTATGCATTGGGGCGGCATATAGCGTTCTCCTCCGTCGGACTGCCAGATGGTGAAATGTGATTCATCACTCCAGAGAATGCGTTTCCACTGCTCCAGAGTCCAATGGCGGCGAGATTTACACCACTCCAGCTGACACTTGGCATTGTACATGGTGATCTTAGGGTTGTGTGTGACTGCTCGGCCATGGAAACCCACAGCGGTCCCGTTCTATGAGCTTGTGTGGCCACTTCGTGGGTGAGCCGTTGTTGCTCCTAGACATCTCCACTTCACAATAACAGCACTTACAGTTGACCGGGGAAGGTTCTAGCAGGTTCATAAATTTGACGAACTGACTTGCTGGAAAGGTGGCATCCTATGACTGTGACACGTTGAAAGTCACTGAGCTCTTCAGTAAGGCCATTCTACTGCCAATGTTTGTCTATGGAGATTGCATGGCTGTGTGCTCGATTTTATATGCCTGTCAACAACAGGTGTGGCTGAAATAGCCAAATCCACTAATTTGAAGAGGTATCTTCCTACTTTTATACAGTCGTGGCCAATAGTTTTGAGAATTACACAAATATTAATTTTCACAAAGTCTGCTGCCTCAGTTTGTATGATGGCAATTTGCATATACTCCAGAATGTCATGAAGAGTGATCAGATGAATTGCAATTGATTGCAAAGTCCCTCTTTGCCATGCAAATGAACTGAATCCCCCCAAAACATTTCCACTGCATTTCATCCCTGCCACAAAAGGACCAGCTGACATCATGTCAGTGATTCTTTCATTAACACAGGTGTGAGTGTTGACGAGGACAAGGCTGGAGATCACTCTTTCATGCTGATTGAGTTCGAATAACAGACTGGAAGCTTCAAAAGGAGGGTGGTACTTGGAATCATTGTTCTTCCTCTGTCAATAATGGTTACCTGCAAGGAAACACATGCCGTCATCAGTTGCTTTGCACAAAAAGGGCTTCACAGGCGAGGATATTTCTGCCAGTAAGATTGCACCTAAATGAACCATTTATCGGATAATCAAGAACTTCAAGGAGAGCGGTTCAATTGTTGTGAAGAAGGCTTCAGGGTGCCCAAGAAAGTCCAGCAAGCGCCAGAACCGTCTCCTAAAGTCAATTCAGCTGCGGGATCGGGGCACCACCAGTACAGAGCTTGCTCAGGAATGGCAGCAGGCAGGTGTGAGTGCATCTGCACGCACAGTGAGGCAAAGACTTTTGGAGGATGGCCTGGTGTCAAGAAGGACAGCAAAGAAGCCACTTCTCTCCAGGAAAAACATCAGGGACCGACTGATATTCTGAAAAAGATACAGGGATTGGACTGCTGAGAACTACGGTAAAGTCATTTTCTCTGATGAATCCCCTTTCCGATTGTTTGGGGCATCCGGAAAAAAAGATTGTCCGGAGAAGACAAGGTGAGCGCTACCATCAGTCCTGTGTCATGGCAACAGTAAAACATCCTGAGACCATTCATGTGTTGGGTTGCTTCTCAGCCAAGGGAGTGGGCTCACTCACAATTTTGCCTAAGAACACAGCCATGAATAAAGAATGGTACCAACACATCCTCAGAGAGCAAATTCTCCCAACCATCCAGGAACAGTTGACGAACAATGCCTTTTCCAGCATGATGGAGCACCTTGCCATAAGGCAAAAGTGATAATTAAGTGGCTCGGGGAACAAAACATCGATATTTTGGGTCCATGGCCAGGAAACTCCCCAGACCTTAATCCCATTGAGAACTTGTGGTCAATCCTCAAGAGGCAGGTGGACAAACAAAAACCCACAAATTCTGACAAACTCCAAGCATTCATTATGCAAGAATGGGCTGCCATCAGTCAGGATGTGGTCCAGAAGTTAATTAACAGCATGCCAGGGCGGATTGCAGAGGTCTTGAAAAAGAAGGGTCACCACTGCAAATATTGACTCTTAGCATCAACTTCATGTAATTGTCAATAAAAGCCGTTGACACTTATGAAATGCTTGTAATTATACTTCATTATTCCATAGTAACACCTGACAAAAATATCTAAAGACACTGAAGCAGGAAACTTTGTGGAAAGGAATATTTGTGTCATTCTCAAAACTTTTGGCCACGACTGTATATACAGTATTGTGAATATAAACATGTCTAGTTAGATATATTGCTTTGAAGTAGCCTACCTTATCCATTTGATCCCTGATTCATTGATTGAGGGAATCATTTTATAAAGGTTGTAATGTTTTATACCATCCTCCAGGATAGCTACTGCATGGGTTTGCAGACTTTTGTTCAAGCCCTGGTCTAACCACATTGTAGCCTCAACAGAACCTTGATAAGCAGACGTGAGTGTTTCAGGGCTGGATTAAAAGCCAAGCCTGCACACCCAGGAGCTCTCCAGATGGGGGGTTGACCACAGTACAGTTCTACGTACTTTGTGTGGGGTTAAGTGCCTTGGTCAAGGGCACAACGGCAAGAGATGGTAGGTCTACTTCGGATCAGACACAGCAACCTTCCAGTGTCAATAATGCTTAGTTTTTCATGCAGGCTATAATAATAGTCACGAAAAAAGTCATGAAAATGTGTATAAACCCTTAACAGTGAATAATCAGAGGTGTCTATAGCATAATGTAATTTGTGAATATCGGTGAGCATAGTCTAATGGACCGACTTGGAAAAAGACAGCTCCTGCACTTCTTTCATCCCAAGTTAAGCACTGTGTACAAATAGAGCTTTCAAATAGAAACGCATTGGCACACTGTTACAAGCTGTCTTTAGGCCATACTGAGTAGTGTTTGCATTTGTTCTCCATTACAGACACCATAGGTATGCATTATGTCAGCACTCTGTGGACTAGGAGAGAGAATTTATAGAGACATTTAAAGCTGGAAGGCCAAGTGCCAGTCTTGTGAATGGAGTTGGACAAGTGCTCTTGAAATACACTCTCTCTGTATCCCTCTCTCTCTTACTTTCTCTGTTTCTCTCTCTCCGCCTCTCTCTCTCTGTCTCTGTCTCTCTCTCACTCTTTCTCTCTATATCTCTCAGGAGTAAACGTTCTTGTGAACGCTTACGTTCTTGTGAACGCTTCTTGTGGCTGCTGGATGCCTGTGCAGTGTGTGTGTGTGCGTACAGTACGTGCATGCGTGTGCATGCGCATATGTAGCTGAATCACTGACTACCTAAGATGAATCAGACAATGATGCTTTATGAATGGTCTGTGTTTTCACGCAAGCTGTTACAACTAGTACCTTAGTCTCTAAGTTCACCACAGTCACAGTCTCAGCGCATGCAACCTCACCCTGGGGCCCTGGCTCTTTCCCAAAGCTTTTATTGTAGATACTGTTTAGACCTGGCAGACGGCATTCTCATGGTGGAAATCTCACGGAATCTCAACACACATTGGTTACCCAATAACTGTTACTGGTTGACTAATTAAATATAAAATCACACTAAATAGACTAGATAAAAGTTAATTTAAAAAAGAATGTGCCATGCTTTCTACGTTTATAGGAAATACTATTGCAGTGTCTTATGGTATTATAGCTGTTTTCTTTTCTACTCTTAGTGAGGCCACTTGAGAAGGCCGGCAGATGTGTTTTGTGTGGTGTTGTGGCCTCGTTAACTGGAACTTTTAATAGCAGCTAATCTGGAAATATGCATTCTCATGAGAGCTCAAGTGAGTATTCATTACACATGACAAATAAACTTGAAACTTGGTTACTGGTTGAATAAATAAAAGTAACACGATTTCCAAGAATTCTCTTTGTGGTGATATATTATTGGTGTGTTTGTTTAATTCCCACTCCTGTTGAGGATAATTGAGGGGCAGATGTGTTGTGGCCTAGTTAACGTGGAGAGTTTTGTTTTAAGAAATAGCCACTATATTAATCATAGCTAATTAAAACCTTTCGGAAAAAACACATACATTTTACATGTGATCACGTGAATTGTTCCCAAAAAACTTTTCATGTGATCACGTGATCTTATGTGAAGTTAATGTGATAACAGGTGACAACATTTAAAGCAACATGTGATAACATGGAACTACACATGTGAAAATGTGAAAACATGTGAAGTGTTTCAAAACATGTTTTCACATGATTTTGCATGTGAAATTTCACTTGAAATCATGTGATTGGGGGTAGAAGCTGTTTAGAAGCCTCCGGTAGCG
Organism: Brachymystax lenok tsinlingensis; assembly: GCA_030435695.1. Lineage (NCBI taxonomy): Eukaryota > Metazoa > Chordata > Actinopteri > Salmoniformes > Salmonidae > Brachymystax > Brachymystax lenok. The sequence continues at coordinate 19,497,016 of CM059785.1, forward strand.
CTCTGCAGTAGCAGAGAGAACAGTCTATGACTAGGGTGGCTGGAGTCTTTGACAATTTTTAGGGTCTTCCTCTGACACCACCTGGTATAGAGGTCCTGGATGGCAGTGATGTACTGGGCCATACACACTACCCTCTGTAGTGCCTTGCGGTCGGAGGCCGAGCAGTTGCCATACCAGGCAGTGATGCAACCAGTCAGGATGCCCTCGATGGTGCAGCTGTAGAAACTTTTGAGGATCTGAGGACCCATGCCAAATCTTTTCTGTCTCCTGAGGTGGAATAGGTTTCGTCGTGCCCTCTTTACGACTGTCTTGGTGTGCTTGGACCATGTTAGTTTGTTGGTGATGTGGACACCAAGGAACTTTAAGCTCTCAACCTGCTCCACCACAGCCCCGTCGATAAGAATGGGGACGTGCTCGGTCCTCTTTTTCCTGTAGTCCACAATCATCCTCTTTGTCTTGATCACGTTGAGGGAGAGGTTGTTGTCCTGGCATCACACTGCCAGGTCTCTGACCTCCTCCCTATAGGCTGTCTCATCGTTGTCGGTGATCAGGCCTACCACTGTTGTGTCATCGGCAAACTTAATGATGGTGTTGGAGTCGATGGTGTTGGTGCCTGACCGTGCAGTCATGAGTGAACAGAGCGTACAGGAGGGGACTGAGCACGCACCCCTGAGGGGCTCCTGTGTTGAGGATCAGCGTGGCGGATGTGTTGTTACCTACCCTTACCACTTGGGGGCGGCCCGTCAGGAAGTCCAGGATCCAGTTGCAGAGGGAGGTGTTTAGTCACTGGGTCCTTAGCTTATTGATGAGCTTTGAGGGCACTATGGTGTTGAACGCTGAGCTGTAGTCAATGAATAGCATTCTCACATAGGTGTTCCTTTTGTCCAGGTGGGAAAGGGCAGTGTGGAGTGCAATAGAGATTGCATCATCTGCGGATCTGTTAGGGTGGTATGCAAATTAGAGTGGATCTAGGGTTTCTGGGATAATGGTGTTGATGTGAGCCATGACCATCCTTTCAAAGCACTTCATGGCTACAGACGTGAGTGCTACGGGTCTGTAGTCATTTAGGCAGGTTACCTTCGTGTTCTTGTGCACAGGGACTATGGTGGTCTGCTTTAAACATGTTGGTATTACAGACTCGGACAGGAAGAGGTTGAAAATGTCAGTGAAGACAGTTGCTAGTTGGTCAGCGCATGCTCGCAGTACACGTCCTGGTAATCCGTCTGGCCCTGCGGCCTTGTGAATGTTGACCTGTTTAAAGGTCTTACTCACATCGGCTGTGGAGAGCGTGATCACACAGTCTTCCGGAACAGCTGGTGCTCTCATGCATGTTTCCGTGTTATTTGCCTCGAAGCGAGCATAGAAGTAGTTTAGCTCGTCTGGTAGGCTCGTGTCACTGGGCATCTCTTAGCTGTGCTTCCCTTTGTAGTCTGTAATGGTTTGCAAGCCCTGCCACATCCGACGAGCGTCAGAGCCGGTGTAGTATGATTCAATCTTAGTTCTGTATTGACGCTTTGCCTGTTTGATGGTTCGTTGGAAAGCATAGCAGAATTCCTTATAAGCTTCTGGGTTAGAGTCCCGCTCCTTGAAAGCGGCAGCTCTAGTCTTTAGCTCAGTGCGGATGTTGTCTGTAATCCATGGATTCTGGTTGGGGTATGTACGTACGGTCACTGTGGGGACGACATCATCGATGCACTTATTGATGAAGCCAATGTCTGATGTGGTATACTCCTCAATGCCATCGGAGGAATCCCGGAACATATTCCAGTCTGTGCTAGCAAAACAGTCCTGTAGCTTAGCATCTGCTTCATCTGACCACTTACATTTTTGCTTGTAAGCAGGAATCAGGAGGATAGAATTATGGCCAGATTTGCCAAATGGAGGGTGAGGGAGACGTTTGTACACCTCTCTGTGTATGGAGTAAAGGTGGTCCAGAGTTTTTTTTCCATCTGGTTGCACATTTAACATGCTGATAGAAATTTGGTAAAATGGATTTAAGTTTCCCTGCATTAAAGTCACCGGCCACTAGGACCGCCACTTCTGGGTGAGCATTTTCCTGTTTGCTTATGGTGGTATACAGCTCATTGAGTGCGGTCTTAGTGCCAGCCCCAGTCTGTGGTGGAATGGCTCTTGGTAGATAGTGTGGTCTACAGCTTATCATGAGATACTACCTCAGGCGAACAAAACCTTGAGACTTCCTTAGATATCGTGCACCAGCTGTTATTTACAAAAATACATAGTCCGCCGCCCCTTGTGTTACCAGATGCCACTGTTCTATCCTGCCGATACAGCATATAACCAGCCAGCTGTATGTTGATAATGTCGTCGTTCAGCCACAACTCCGTGAAGCATAAGATATTACAGTTTTGAATATCCTGTTGGTAGTTTAATCTTCCGCGTAGGTCATCAATTTTATTTTCCAAAGATTGCACGTTTTCTAGCAGAATGGAAGGCAGTGTGGGTTTATTCGATCACCTACGAATTCTCAGCAGGCAGCCCGCCCTCTGCCTTTTTAACCCCCCCCCTTCCTCTTCACGCAAATGACAGGGATCTGGGCCTGTTCCTGGTAAAGCTGTATGTCATTCAGGTCGGGCTCGTCGGACTCGCTAAAGGAAAAAAAGGATTCTGCCAGTCCGTGTCGAGTAATCGCAGTTCTGATGTCCAGAAGTTATTTTCGGTCATAAGAGATGGTAGCAGCAACATTATTTACAAAATAAGTTTAAAAATAAGTTACAAACAACGCAAAAACAATTGGATAGGAATACGTAAAACGTCAGCCTTCTTCTCCGGCGCTATCAAAAGACACTGACTTTGAATATCAGTACTTTAAGGGGTGTAGTAGAGCTCCACTTTAATGAAGCCATTGAGGACCGGACACCTTTCATGCCTAAGTCTTATCTACACTTCTCATACTACAACATCATTAAGCTTTAATGAGGAAAGCAGGTTGTGTTTGTATCATATCTGCCATCTCAGATATGTGTCACATGGAGCTTCCAGTAAACTAGGGAACTTAGCTCAGCTGGATCATATATAGACACATGCGTGTGTGCGCACACAGATTACACACAAACATGTGCTTGAGGCGCACACCACGTACACACACACACACACTGAGTGTTGACAGAACAGCTAACATAAAATGACATGACTTCTGACGAAAGAGCTTGCTTCCTCACAGTGCCTGCTGGCTTTGCTTTCATCTGAATGAGATGTCTCTCTCTTCAATTGAACGCAAAATGGTTGAGGATAGAGCCTGCAGCCCTCCTAGCTGTATCAATCCAATATTTGTCTGACTTCATACAGGGCAGATAATATTCTCTCTCTCTCTCTCTCTCTCTCTCTCTCTCTCTCTCTCTCTCTCTCTCTCTCTCTCTCTCTCTCTCTCACACTCACATTTTATAATGCAAAAGAGCACATCAAAAAGCTATTTTTCACAGTGGGAAGAAACTGAGATTAAGTTTTTAATAAAAAAAAACATTTTATGGACCTGTCAGTTTGCCTGTGGGTTTAGCCTGAAGCATAATTACATATTTAAAATGATTCATGCAATATAAAATAGAGACATTTATTTTATAGAGGCTGCACATAAACCAATGCTGGACAGGCATTAATCAGAAGCCTTTAACTAATATGATTCATTTCTAAGGTTATGTCCCAAATGGCACCCTATTCCCTATAAAGTGCACTACTTTTGACCAAGGCCCTATGGTAGTTGGTGCACTATGTGGGGAATAAGGCTGTTAAAAGGTTCTGATTGAGGATGTTAAGTACCACAGACGTTGACTTGAATGCTCTTTCACAGTCAAAATATGAGGGCCAACCATGCTGGTATGGAAACACAATAAAACCAATTTTGAGTCGTGTACTCCGGGTAAAAAGAAATGCTTAAATGGTAGCAACTTGCAAGGCTCTGTGAATTACAATGGCATTCCACTTAAAGCCTATCCAACATCAGAGAGATAGCAACCACACTGTAAACGTTGTGCAATTTACCCTTATCACAAAGGCAATAATGTATCTTGAAAAAATTGGGTTTGAAGGAGGCAATTCTAAATTCTTTTCCATTTAAGCAATAAAAAAAAAACTGTCAGATTGGTATACTCTTCATCTTTAATCATGACTTTCCTCATATTTACTCAGCTGCAGGGATTATGGTATTGTCCACATAAGCAAACATTGCTGTAAGAAATCTCGAGGGCAGCTAAATATTTTATTAGGTTAGTCACATCCTCGGGAGAATGTGATCGGTTATCTAGCGAGCACATTTTATTTGCAGTGCGGTGTGCTTACCATGCTCACAGTGCTGTCACCTAGCTACACGCCTTCCGGTATACAGTATTGTATATTTAACAGCTGTTCACTCATTCTATTTCTATGTCTGCTTCCAAAGTGGCCCTCTATTCACTATATGATGCACTACTTTTAACCCGGCCCATTCAAAAGTAGTACACTATAGGAAATAAAGTGCCATTTGGGACGCCGACTATTGCTCCTTCTGAGCGGCAGACAAAGCCTCTATGAGAAATTGTTCATCACTTGAAACTTCATTAGAATCTCATTAAGGGGAGTGCTAAGATCCACAGGCGTCCACTCCTCTCCCCCTCCTCACCTCTCCACTCTCTCCTCTCACCCCTCTGACTCCCGAATTGGAGTTACATTCACAGCAGCAGCAGCAGGATGGGGACGGGGATGGAAAGGCATCAGTGCTTTAATGAGCCCTGTCTGGGCACACCACGTCATTTCAACCAGGAAATGTAGGTAATGTTTGGTTGAGACGTTGATCAATGAGATTTCAACTTTTATTTAACCACTCAAAAACAGCAAGAAGTGTAATCACTGTGCTTTGAACCATTTAAAAGCAACCAAATGACCTGGATTGCAGTTGAGATTACATGAAAAGTACATAGTGCAAGGGATCAATGCTGTTTTAGATTCGGCATATTATTATAGCAATTGTGAAGATCTCCACAGACCTTCGACCTTTACATGCTAACAGAGAATTAACCAGCTGGGGCCCAGTGGGATGTCTTTCCTGCACTGCATTAACAACAAGGCAGACAAGCACCAGAGTGACAGTGCTAAAAGGGCATAATGCTCAAAGTAAAAGACATTATAAAGACATTATGAGTAATCATGTTTCCTTTAAGCCACTTAGTTTTTCCTAATCCAAGTGAGTGTCCAAAATCGCAACCTATTTCATTTATAGTGTACTATTTTCGACCAGGGTGTCTTCGTACGGAGCGGACCAAGATGCAGCGAGGGTTCCAGTATACATACTTTTATTATACGTATTGCAACTGGCAAAACAATAAACAAATAAAGATCGTAACACTGGTGTTGCTCCAAACGGGAACACACACATCCAAACGGGAACACACACATCCAAACGGGAACACACACATCCAAACGGGAACACACACATCCAAACGGGAACACACACATCCAAACGGGAACACACACATCCAAACGGGAACACACACATCCAAACGGGAACACACACATCCAAACGGGAACACACCAATAAATCAATGACCCACAACCACAGTGAAGAAAAGCACAAACATATATATGGTTCCCAATTAGAGGTAACGATAATCAGCTGCCTCTAATTGGGAACCATCAACCCAACATAGAAATATATCACCTAGAACATAAAACCCCTCCTAACAAAACACAAAATGACACGCCAGCCTGCTATCCCAGGCCAGGACGTGACACAGGGCCCATAGGAATAGGGTGCCATTAACGACACAGTCCAAGGCTTACTTAAAGCACTTTCTATTTCCTCCAGTGTGTGATGACGTACATCTCCTGGAGTACTGGGCCGTAAAAATCCTTCCTGTGTGTTATGACCAACAAAAGAATAGCAAGAACAGGTCTGCCGTGCCTTTATACAGTACAGAGAGTTGTGTGAGTTTGACAGAGGATGAAGGAATTTAATATCAAATGTGTCAGGGTTGGTGACACAGGGCCAAATCTCTCTGACACTTCAACAGGGCCTTCTCTTCATGTTAAGGGAGTGGTGAGTGGCTTCAGAGTGACTTTGAGAGTCTCCAGACAATGGCACCCTTTTCCCTAAATAGTGCCCTACTTTTGACCAGGGCCTATAGAGCCTATAAGGCAAAGGTAGTGCACTGTGTATGGAATAGGGTGCCATTTGGGATGCAATCTGTGACAGTCTCCAAACAGAGAGGAGAGGAAGGAGACTGGTAGAGACAGAGAGGAGACTGGTAGAGACAGGCCTTTCTCCCTGCATGGATTACAATACGGAGGATACATGCAACCAGGATTAGCATCAAAAACATTTGTTAGCAGCAACTTCTTTGATACTTCAGGCTTCACCCCCTGTGAACTCTTCCAGACAGAGAGAGAGCAGATAGAGAGAGAGAGACAGACAGACAGAGATGGTTTGCTTCTCTTGAAAGCATTCTTTAATACGTATCTTTAGAACAGAACGCTTTACGTTATCATGACAAATTAAATCCCTTTTCATCTCTTCCTTGGTACTGGGACAGAAAATAAGTAGAAGTGGCCACAACTTTAATCTCCCACAGTTATCTCTGTTGGAAAAGGAGAGTTTCACAGTCGATACCAATCAAGCAATTACACCCAGCTGGGGACAACAACGGGAGGGAGAGGAAGAACACCTTGAGTCCCTCTAGCAATGTGATTATGTCTAGCTACAGTATGTGTTTCTCAAACATCCAGGAGCTTTCAGTGGTTTAGGGATCGTGATGGAGAGAATGTGCCAACAATTGTTCCTGTTTGCTTACAATCTAGATCTAGGACACAACAGAAGACAAAAAACAAACCCTGGTGATAAAATCCCCAATGCTGAGTCTGAAATGGTACTCTATTCCAGTGCACTACTTTTGTCCTGAGCCCTATGGGCCCTAGCCAAAAGTAGTGTACTTTATAGGGAATAGGGTGCCATTGGAGAAATATTTCCTCAATTACTCTTCACAGTAGGACCCCTGTATCAGACTGGGCTCTCTGCCAACCCAACATCATTTATCTCCTATTTTAATGCCTTAATTAAGGCCAGCAGAGAGAGAACAACACGGCAACACATGAAGTAATTACCACTTCCTCATGGGGTAAAACAGACCACAATAGACTGGCCACACAGTTGGTAATCTCGGCACCCAGAACCATATCTCCTTTGGTCTGGACAGTTAGTGTATTATAATGTTTCGTCTGTCACCAAATACTACAAAGTAGTCCACCTGTACTATTTGGTCTACAACACCTTCCCTATTAGGTACTACAGAGTAAATATTGTATTCTTTCTAATAAAGATATCTACATATATGTGACTCTTTTTAGGAAACTAGGCATATGTCGCATGTCACTACTTCACAGGAGTGGCATTTGAACGTAAACTTTTTTTTAATCGAAATGCGTTTTTTGGCAGAAATGCCTTCTGGAACATGTGAACTTTCATGTACCTTAATAACAAATGTGTATGCCATCTGTAAATACGAATACAATTGTTAAATTACGAGCCTAGTTGGTTTAGCCACGGCAGGAACCTTCTGTGTAGTAATATTATTCGTATCTCAGAGCCATTTGCATTGCTAGTTATAGCCTAGCTAACATTGAACCTGGTTGGTTAGCTACCTGCAGATTCACGCAAGGTAGTAACGTTATGAGTTGGAATTATGGTTCATTGTTTAGCTAGCTAGCTACATGACTAAACAAAATACTATACTATGCAAGTAACCATTTCACTACGCCTTCTGTGCATGTGACAAATCAACTTTGATTTTATTTGATATAGTATGTGTTTACCAGAGACGGTAATGTAAAGAATATGACATGCACAAAAGTCAAATTAGGATATAACGTTAGTTCAACGAGACAGTGTCCAAGTTATAAAATTCTCTGGTAGAATGCCCTGCTTTTATTTCGTCATACTCACAACTGTAAGCTATTTCCGGTAATCAAATGTTATTTGTCACATACACATGTTTAGTAGATGTTAATGCAGGTGTAGCGAAATGCTTGTGTTTCTAGCTCTAACAGTGCAGTAATATCTAACTAGTAATATCTAACAAATAGACTAAGATACAGTAGAATAGGATAGAATACAGTATATACATATTAGATCAGTAATGCAAAATATGTAAACATTTTTAAAGTGGCCAGTGATTTTAAGTCTATGTATAAAGGGCAGCAGTCTCTAATGTGCTAGTGATGGCTATTTAACAGTCTGATGGCCTTGAGATAGAAGTCTCTTGGGTGGTTGTTGTCCTTGATTATCTTTTTGGCCTTCCTGTGACATCGGGGGCTGTAGATGTACTGGAGGAAAGGTAGTTTGCCCCCGGTGATGCGTTGGGCAGACCGCACCACCCTCAAACGAGCCCTGCGGTTGCAGGCGGTGCAGTTGCCGTACCAGGCAGTGATACAGCCCGACTGGATGCTCTCAATTGTGCATCTGTAAAAGTGTTTTAGGGGCTAAGCCAAATTTCTTTAGCCTCCTGAGGTTGAAGAGGCGCTGTTGCACTTTCTTCACCACACTGTCTGTGTGGATGGAAAATTTCAGTTTGTCAGTGATGTGTACGCAGAGAAACTTGAAGCTTTCCACCGTCTCCACTGCGGTCCAGTCGATGTGGATGGGGTGTGCTCCCTCTACTGTTTCCTGAAGTCCACGATCAGCTCCTTTGTTTTGTTGACGTTGGGTGAGAGGTTATTTTCCTGGCACCACACTCCCAGGGCCACGCAGTCATGGGTGAACAGGGAGTACAGGAGGGGGCTAAGCCCGCATCCTTGTGGGCCCCCAGTGTTGAGGATCAGCGAAGTGGAGGTGTTTTTTCCTACCTTCACCACCTGGGGGCAGTTGCACAGGGTGGGGTTCAGACCCAGGGCCTCAAGCTTAATGATGAGCTTGGAGGGTACTATGGTGTTGAATGCTGAGCTATAGTCAATGAACAGCATTCTTACATAGGTATTCCTCTTGTCCAGATGGGATAAGGCAGTGTGCAGTGCGATGGCGATTGCATCGTCTGTGGATCTATTGGGGCGGTAAGCAAAGTGGGTCTAGGGTGTCAGGTAATGTAGAGGTGATATGATCCTTGACTAGTCTCTTGTGAGTTTATTTTCTGTAATAATGAAGACAAATGAGCTAAAGTGAAGACGTTGTCAGCTATATGATATGGTCATTATTTGAACTGGCTATCCAGCTAACTTAACATTAGCTAGCTAGCTAACATGCTAGAAACAAACCAAAACATTGTTCAGAAAGTAGCTTTTAGTTGCCTGGTTTGTTAGATTGACGGGTGGATTTATTGGTGTTAAAATACACTAGTTATGCTATTTTGGACCACCAGGCTGCTGAAGTCATGCAGCCTGTAGTTTTTGTGTTTATACTTTTTCATAACGACAACGACAAGTTTGATGTCGGACGACAATATGTTCATGATGGATGGATGCGACAACTGTCGATAGATGTAGTATAAACCAGCCTTTAGTCTTGAAATCTTTGGTTGTTTAGTATATGGCCTCACATGTGAATCCTTAAAGAGATGGGTGGGGCTAAGGCTTAAGAGGGTGTGAACAATGCTGAATGGGTGTAGACAAAGAGGAACTCTCCAGTAGGTTTACCAAAATATTAAAGGGTCATTTTCTCAAAAGTGAGGTTACAAATGTATCAACTTTCAAAGCAGAACTACTTTCCCATTGTTCCTCAACTGTAGTGTATCATACACGCATGCCATTTTCTAGCTCTGAGTCTCTACTCTACTCTAATGTAAAAAAATAAAAATAATAAAATTTTGCTGCATAAGACCGAACCCATAACATACTTCAGGATGTTGTGTGACCCTGGAAAAAAAATCGGAATTTATGTAAACATTACAGTTTTGAAAACATAGCTTGTCCCAAAAAAGTGGTCTCTTGGCACAACTTACCCTGGGTATGGGGTACGTTAAGCTGCTTACACATTTCTGTACGGAATTAAATATTACCACAACTTTTTTAAAACCATGTCTATCTTTATTTCCAAAACACAATTCAACCCAATCACAATCGCTTTTTTGTATTTTAATCATTTTAAGCATCTTTTAATGCTGGCTTAACACCTAACAAACACTTTGTACTTACTTAAACACTTAACATAGGCCAGGCCCTTTTGTTACCTTATATCCCAGCTATAATGCCTTGCAACAGACTGGCCTCTTCCTATGGGCTACTACAGAGTACAACAGTCTGGCCACTTCCTTCGGACTACCACATAGTACAACAGTCTGACCACTTCCTATGGGCTACTACAGAGTACAACCGTCTGGCCACTTCCTATGGACTACCACATAGTACAACAGTCTGACCACTTCCTATGGACTACCACATAGTACAACAGTCTGACCACTTCCTATGGACTACCACAGAGTACAACCGTCTGGCCACTTCCTATGGACTACCACATAGTACAACAGTCTGACCACTTCCTATGGGCTACTACAGAGTACAACATTCTGGCCCCTTCCTATGGACTACCACAGAGTACAACAGCCTGGCCACTTCCTATGGACTACCACAGAGTACAACATATTGTGGTATATTGTGTCTAAAACTATCCACCTGCCCAGTACTAGTCTGGTCTGCACTACAAAACAACCACAAACCATTTTGTACACAATGCATCACTGGCTATGTTTGAAACACTCTCAGGATAAGAACATTTGAGGCACATCTGTTATTCTACACTACAGCATGTGGATTGATTGGCTATTGAAACGAATAATGGGTAGTAAACATCTTGTAAACAAATATGATGTTCTCTTAGCTTTGACCCAAAGGATTCACAGCACAGAGTGCATCATTTTATTTTCTTTATTATCCCAAATCTCTCAAATGTTTGCCTTAATTAGGCCTATCTACGTTTATCTAAGAAGTCTGTTTCATGGGTTTGATCCTGTTTTAATGTAATATTTTTTTCTGAAGGATTTTTACTACTTTCTCCTCAATGTAGTAGTTACAGTAACAACAGTATACCGGTAGGTGTCTTCTACCAGAAAAGTGTCCTAGCCTGGCAACCAAAGACACACTGTATACACACACACTTTACCAAGCTGTTTCTCTTCCAGAGGGTGTCTTGTAACATTACTGTACTTACATCTGAGTTGAAGCGGAGTTGACAGATGTTACAGGAAATCACTTGTTTTTTCTTTGGAGGGATGGAGACTCCAAACGTGTGGTTAATTACAGCTTTCTGAACGGGATCCATCTGGAAGACAAGAAGACAGGAGAGTAATGTTTAAGTATTGCACTGGTTATTGAGAGATAGAGAGAGATTAGATATATATATATATATATATATATATATATATATATATATACAGTGGGGAAAAAAAGTATTTAGTCAGCCACCAATTGTGCAAGTTCTCTCACTTAAAAAGATGAGAGAGGCCTGTAATTTTCATCATAGGTACACTTCAACTATGACAGACAAAATGAGGAAAACAAATCCAGAAAATCACATTGTAGGATTTTTAATGAATTTATTTACAAATTATGGTGGAAAATAAGTATTTGGTCACATACAAACAAGCAAGATTTCTGGCTCTCACAGACCTGTAACTTCTTCTTTAAGAGGCTCCTCTGTCCTCCACTCATTACCTGTATTAATGGCACCTGTTTGAACTTGTTATCAGTATAAAAGACACCTGTCCACAACCTCAAACAGTCACACTCCAAACTCCACTATGGCCAAGACCAAAGAGCTGTCAAAGGACACCAGAAACAAAATTGTAGACCTGCACCAGGTTGGGAAGACTGAATCTGCAATAGGTAAGCAGCTTGGTTTGAAGAAATCAACTGTGGGAGCAATTATTAGGAAATGGAAGACATACAAGACCACTGATAATCTTCCTCGATCTGGGGCTCCACGCAAGATCTCACCCCGTGGGGTCAAAATGATCACAAGAACGGTGAGCAAAAATCCCAGAACCACACGGGGACCTAGTGAATGACCTGCAGAGAGCTGGGACCAAAGTAACAAAGCCTACCATCAGTAACACACTACGCCGCCGGGACTCAAATCCTGCAGTGCCAGACGTGTCCCCTGCTTAAGCCAGTACATGTTCAGGCCCGTCTAAAGTTTGCTAGAGAGCATTTGGATGATCCAGATGAGGATTGGGAGAATGTCAGATGAAACCAAAATAGAACTTTTTGGTAAAAACTCAACTCGTCGTGTTTGGAGGACAAAGAATGCTGAGTTGCATCCAAAGAACACCATACCTACTGTGAAGCATGGGGGTGGAAACATCATGCTTTGGGGCTGTTTTTCTGCAAAGGGACCAGGACGACTGATCCGTGTAAAGGAAAGAATGAATGGGGCCATGTATCGTGAGATTTTGAGTGAAAACCTCCTTCCATCAGCAAGGGCATTGAAGATGAAACGTGGCTGGGTCTTTCAGCATGACAATGATCCCAAACACACCGCCCGGCAACGAAGGAGTGGCTTCAGAAGAAGCATTTCAAGGTCCTGGAGTGGCCTAGCCAGTCTCCAGATCTCAACCCCATAGAAAATCTTTGGAGGGAGTTGAAAGTCCGTGTTGCCCAGCGACAGCCCCAAAACATCACTGCTCTAGAGGAGATCTGCATGGAGGAATGGGCCAAAATACCAGCAACAGTGTGTGAAAACCTTGTGAAGACTTACAGAAAACATTTGACCTCTGTCATTGCCAACAAAGGGTATATAACAAAGTATTGAGATAAACTTTTGTTATTGACCAAATACTTATTTTCCACCATAATAAATTCATAAAAAATCCTACAATGTGATTTTCTGAATTTTTTTCCTCATTTTGTCTGTCATAGTTGAAGTGTACCTATGATGAAAATTACAGGCCTCTCTCATCTTTTTAAGTGAGAGAACTTGCACAATTGGTGATTGACTAAATACTTTTTTTCCCCACTGTATATATATATATATATATATATATATATATATATATATATATAGAGAGAGAGAGAGAGAGAGAGAGAGAGAGAGAGAGAGAGAGAGAGAGAGAGAGAGAGAGAGAGAGAGAGAGAGAGGAGAATGTGGGAGAAAGATCTCCCTTCCGTCAACTGTATTACATTAGGTGGTTTCCACAGCCAAGCAGCACCCCAGGGTCAGTGGAGAGCCGAATGGGTAGATAGTGAACACCTTAAAGGAGGACAGATGGTAGCCTGGTAGTGTTCACTACCCAGTGACGCTGGACTCCAGGATCATGGAAATGGAAGATGAATCACCTCCATTGATGTGTTTGTGCTTATAAGAGCTTTCTCTTGTAGTTACACAAACACATTGAAATTGAAAGAAAAACCACTTGGGCCTTCTTTGTGAATGAACCCTCTGTTAGTAAGTGGATTGTGTGTGTTAAAAGTCCCTTTAAAAGGGATTTTCACACTGCATGTTCTTAGCCCAGGGCTATCCTTAACGCTGGGTTAAAACTAACCCTCCTTTCGCTCAGGCATTCACTAACCCTGGGCAGTGTGCAGTGTGAACGTGACTATTCTAGTAATACATGAAATAACACAGCTTATTTCTCTGTAGCTCAGAGAACACCAGGTAGGAAAATATTTGATAACATATCACATGGGCTTTGGTAAACCTGTACAAAAAAATTATTCTGAAAGTTTTGACCACCAAGACATTCCTAGAGTAGCCTTTAATGGTATTCATTCATAGTTCATCATAATTGCTGCTTTCAGACAAACGTCCTACAGTACATAGAAAATAACAACACCTCGACGTGAGCCTGATCCCCACGACCATATCACAGGGAGACTGAACAAAGGCCACATTACATATTTGATTCTCTCTCTCCTACCTATTGCCAGCTAACATACGGTAGAAAAATAACATATTAGGCCACACTACATTTTTGATGCCATCTCTCCTACTTATCGCCATCTCATATAGAATCATGAGATCAGGACTCCACAGAAGAGAACAAATACAAAAATACAGTATATCGAGAGGCAAGTTGTTCTTGGCCAGAGAATAAATTAACGTTATTCTACCATTCTATGTATGCCATTAGTTATCCTGCCATGCTATGTATGCCATTAGTTATCCTGCCATGCTATGTATGCCATTACTTACTGTACCATCCTATATATGCCATTAGTTATTCTAACATTCTATATATGCCATTAGTTATTCTATCATTCTATATATGCCATTAGTTACTGTACCATCCTATATATGCCATTAGTTATTCTAACATTCTATATATGCCATTAGTTATTCTACCATTCTAAATATACCATTAGTTAGTTATCCTACCATTATATCTATGCCATTAATTATTCTATCATTCTATGTATGCCATTAGTTATTCTACCATTCTATATATGCCATTAGTTATTTTACCATTCTATATATGCCATTAGTTATTGTACCATTCTATGTATGCCATTAGTTATCCTGCCATTCTATATATGCCATTAGTTATTCTACCATTCTATGTATGCAATTAGTTATTCTAACATTCTATATATGCCATTAGTTATTCTACCATTCTATCTATGCCATTAGTTATTCTACCATTCTATGTATGCCATTAGTTATTCTACCATTATATCTATGCCATTAATTATTCTATCATTCTATGTATGCCATTAGTTATTCTACCATTCTATATATGCCATTAGTTATTTTACCATTCTATATATGCCATTAGTTATTGTACCATTCTATGTATGCAATTAGTTATCCTGCCATTCTATATATGCCATTAGTTATTCTACCATTCTATGTATGCAATTAGTTATTCTAACATTCTATATATGCCATTAGTTATTCTACCATTCTATCTATGCCATTAGTAATTCTACCATTCTATGTATTCCATTAGTTATTCTACCATTCTATCTACGCCATGAGTTATTCTACCATTCTATATATATGCCATTAGAGAGAGAGCGTGTTGTGTTGCATGTGCTTCCGTGAGGATGTACAAAAGGTCTGAACTATATGCCCCCTCTATGTTCTCTGTCCCTCCATCTATCCAACCCCCTCTCTCTCATTCCCTATCGCTCTCTCTCTCGTGCGCACACACACACACACACACACACACACACACACACACACACACACACACACACACACACACACACACACACACACAGTAGGTAGTGTCACAATGTTGTTTAAACACACGACCAGAGTCAGCAACCACCAAGCCATCCAATCCATTAAGACTTTACAAGGCTGCTTCCACTCCAAAATGGCACTCTATTCATAGTGCATTCCATGTCTGAAATGTGCTGTTCTAAATAAAGCTTGATTTGATTTGATTCCTTAGCTCTAAGGGCCCTGTTCAAAAGTAGAGCATGTGCAATGTGCTTTACAGGAAAAAACTATGAAAAAACAATGAAAATAAAAACTTAAATATTTACTACACAACAAACATAAGATAAAAGCAAAAGAATGACACAAACTGAACGACTAAAAAACACTCTAAGGAAAAGGAATAGGGTGCCATTTGGGATGCAGACTTTACAAGTTATTACAGCCAGGCCAGGTGGATAGCAGCCAGTTAGAGGCCACCACCTCTCCTTCCTTTAACTAATAAGAAGGCTTTTACTTTCAGTGCCAAGGCTTGATGCTGCCCACCCACACCATCCAGACACATACAGTATACCACTTGATTCAATTACTGTAAGTGCAGCAGCAGCAGCAGAGACTCATTTAAGCCTCCAGATCAGACGACCTTAAAGAGGGCACTTATGCAGTGTACCTATAGTCATTACTCTGACAACATCATGGTTATGGTAGTGTTATAAAGAGACACAAAGACATAGGGAATAAAACATCTAAAGTAGGCGGTAACAACATTGTACATGTGATGTGTTATTGACAATATTGTGTATGGTGCTGTATTGTGTATGGTTCCATACTGTAATTGGGTATGCTAATTGTGTATGTGGTCCTTGTTGTGTATGGTGCTTATTGTATTCCTTCCAATTGTGTATTTTCAAACCTACACAAAACAACACAACTGAACAGAATGCACCGTACCACAAACCACCAACCCAACCCAACAACATAACCAGAGAAAAATGACTTTAACTGTCACTCAGTGACTGTTAATTAAATTCCAGTGATAAGCAGACAGAGAAAGCTGCAGGGCTAAAGGCAGGCAGGGCCAGGCTGTCACTGTCTAATTCATTTCAATTACACGTTCCTGTCATCCCCTGTTCACCTCCTCAATGCAAATCATTCTGGTAAACAAATAAACAAGTAAACGTCACAACCTCAACAGTCTGTCACCACTTCAACATGTTACTGCTGAGGCAAATATTTATATTAACCTTTATTTATACAGGTTAGTCTTATGGAGATCAAATCTATTTCAAAACGTAATGAAATAAAACAGGTAAAACATAGAGTACTCTAGTGTAGAGTAGATACATTATGTAATTATAAATAATCCCTTTAGCATGTCGCTACGCCACTCAATGTGTCAGAGTTCCGCATGCCTGACTGACTCTCTCTCTCTCTCTCTCTCTCTCTCTCTCTCTCTCTCTCTCTCTCTCTCTCATACTGACAATTACCTACCAATACCAATGATGACAGTAATAACATGTTGTCAGAACCCACAAGCCCACTTGTCCTGTTACAAGATGCATTTGACAATATGATGAATGGGAAACAAAATGCACACTCTAATTCAATCATTGAGGTCTGGCACCTCTCTCATCAAGTGCACATCAGAGGAGGCTAGTGGTAGGAGCTACAGGACATGCTCATTATAATAGCTGGAATGGAATTCCTAGAAACTGAGTCAAACATGTGGTTTCCATATCTTTGATGTGTTTGATGCCGTTCCATTTATTCCATTCAAGCCATTACAATGAGCCTGTCCTCGTATAGCTCATCCCACCAGCCCCCACTGGTGCACATGAACAATCAACATTTACAGTGCCTTGCAAAAGTATTCAACCCCCCTTGGCGTTTTTCCTATTTTGTTGCATTACAACCTGTAATTTAAATATAATTTTATTTGGATTTCATGTAATGGACATACACAAAATAGTTCAAATTGATGAAGTGAAATGAAAAAAATTACTTGTTTCAAAGAATTCAAAAAAATTAAAACGGAAAAGTGATGCATGCATATGTATTCACCCCCTTTGCTATGAAACACGTAAATAAGATCTGGTGCAACCAATTACCTTCAGAAGTCACATAATTAGTTAAATAAAGTCCACCTGTGTGCAATCTAAGTGTCACATTATCTCTCACATGATTGCAGCAAATATACACCTGTTCTGAAAGGCCCCAGAGTCTGCAACACCACTAAGCAAGGGGCACCACCAAGTAAGAGGCACTATAAAGACCAAGGAGCTCTCCAAACAGGTCAGGGACAAAGTTGTGGAGAAGTAAAGATCAGGATTGGGTTATAAAAAATATCAGAAACTTTGAACATCCCACGGAGCACCATTAAATCCATTTAAAAAAAAAATAAAGAATATGGCACCACAACAAACCTGCCAAGAGAGGGCCGTCCACCAAAACTCACGCACCAATCATAGAGGCAACAAAGAGACCAAAGATAACCCTGAAGGAGCTGCAAAGCTCCACAGCGGAGATTGGAGTATCTGTTCATAGGACCACATTAAGCCATACACTCCACAGAGCTGGGCTTTACGGAAGAGTGGCCATAAAAAAATAAGCAAACATGTTTGGTGTTCGCCAAAAGGCATGTGGGAGACTCCCCAAACATATTGAAGAAAGTACTCTGGACAGATGAGACTAAAATTGAGCTTTTTGGCCATCAAGGAGAACGCTATGTCTGGCACAAACCCAACACCTCTAATCACCCCGAGAACACCATCCCCACCGTGAAGCATGGTGGTGGCAGCATCATGCTGTGGGGATGTTTTTCATCGACAGGGACTGGGAAACTGGTCAGACTTGAAGAAATGATGGATGGCGCTGAAACCTGTTTCAGTCTTCCAGAGATTTGAGACTGGGATGGAGGTTCACCTTCCAACAGGACAATGGCCCTAAGCGTACTGCTAAAGCAACACTTGAGTGGTTTAAGGGAAAAATTTAAATGTCTTGTAATAGCCTAGTCAAAGCCCAGACCTCAATCCAATTGAGAAACTGTGGTATGACTTAAAGATTGCTGTACACCAGCGGAACCCATCCAACTTGAAGGAGCTGGAGCAGTTTTGCCTTGAAAATTGACTAAAATCCCAGTGGCTAGATGTGCCAAGCTTATAGAGACATACCCCAAGAGACTTGCAGCTGTAATTGCTGCAAAAGGTGGCTCTACAAAGTATTGACTTTGGGGGGGTGAATAGTTATGCACCCTCAAGTTTTCCGTTTTTTTGTCTTATTTCTTGTTTGTTTCACAATAAAAAAATATTTTGCAGCTTCAAAGTGGTAGGCGTGTTGTGTAAATCAAATTATACAAACTCCCCAAACATCCATTTTAATTCCAGGTTGTAAGGCAGCAAAAAAGGAAAGAGTAAATTTTTGGAAAAAATGGTGTTTGATTAGATACAATGCTATTTTACAGTAAACAAATTGACAACATACTTTCAGCACGCTTACAGGGAAGAATATTCAACAAGCACAGCACTTATACAAAATGACTGATGATTGGCTGAGAGAAATTGATGATAAAAAGATTGTGGGGGCTGTTTTGTTAGACTTCAGTGCGGCTTTTGACATTATCGATCATAGTCTTTTGCTGCAAAAACATATGTGTAATGGTTTTATACCCCTGCTATATTGTGGATAAAGAGTTACCTGTCTAACAGAACACAGAGGGTGTTCTTCAATGGAAGCCTCTCCAACAAAATCCATTTAGAATCAGGAATTCCCCAGGGCAGCTGTCTAGGCCCCTTACTTTTTTGACACTTTACTAAAGTCATGCCACTGGCTTTGAGTAAAGCCAGTGTGTCTATGTAAGCGGATGACTCAACACAGCTACCTCAGTGACTGAAATGACAGCAACACTTAACAAAGAGCTGCAGTTAGTTTCAGAATTGGTGGCAAGTAATAAGTTAGTCCTAAATATTTCAAAAACTAAAAGCATCGTATTTGGGACAAATCATTCACTAAACTCTGAACCTCAACTAAATATTGTAATGAATCATGTGGTAATTGAGCAAGTTGAGGAGAGTAAACTGCTTGGAGTAACCCTGGATTGTAAACTTTCACGATCAAAACAGTAGCTAGGATGGGGAGAAGTCTGTCTATAAAAAGCGCTGCTCTGCATTCTTAACAGCACTATCAACAAGGCAGGTCCTACAGGCCCTAGTTTTGTCGCACCTGGACTACTGTTCAGGTGTGTGGTCATGTGCCACAAAGAGAGACTTAGGAAAATTGCAGTTGGCTCAGAACAGGTTAGCACGGCTGGCCCTTGGATGTACACAGAGAGCTAACATTAATAATATGCATGTAAATCTCTCCTGGCTCAAAGTGGAGGAGAGGTTGACTTCATTACTACTTGTATTTGTGAGAGGTATTGACATGTTGAATGCACCAAGCTGTCTGTTTGAACTACGGGCACACAGCTCAGACACCAATGCATACCCCACAAGACATGCCACCAGAGGTCTCTTCACAGTCCCCAAGTCCAGAACAGACTATGGGAGGCGCACAGTACTACATAGAGCCATGACTACATGAAACTCTATTCCACATCAAGTCTATTCCACATCAAGTAACTCATGCCAGCAGTAAAAAATGATTTAAAAACCAGATAAAAATACATGGAACAGCGGGAACTGTGAAGCAATACAGACACATGCATACAAACACATGATAACATACGCACTATACACACATGTACACATGGATTTTGTGTTAAAGATATGTGGTAGTAGAGTAGAGGCCTGAGGGCACACACTTAATATGATGTGAAATCTGTTATGAATGTATTGTATTGTTTTTAAAATGTATAATTGCCTTAACTTTGCTGGACCCCAGGAAAAGTAGCTGCTTTGGCAGCAGCTAATGGGGATCCGTAATGAATACAAATACCATAACCCCAATGCCACCATGGGGCATTCTGTTCACAACGTTGACATCAGCAAACGTCTCGCATACACGACGCCATACTTTCCGGTACAGTTGAAACCAGTATTCAACCGTAAAGAGCACTCTTCTCCAGCGTGCCAGTGATCATCGAAGGTGACGTCGGTTATGAATCGGAACTGCATTCCGATCAAGATACTGGTGAGGACAACAAGCACACAGATGAGCTTCCCTGCTGACAGTTCTTCAGTTGTGCAAACCAATAGTTTCATCAGCTGCCCGGGTGGCTGGTCTCAGACGATCCCGCAGGTGAAGAAGCCGAATTTGGAGGTCCTGGCCTGGCATGGTTACACGTGGTCTGCGGTTGTGAGGCCGGTTGGATGTACTGCCAAATTCTCTAAAATGACGTTGGAGGCGTCTTATAGTAGAAAAAATTGCATTTAATTATCTTGCAACAGCTCTGGTGGACATTCCTGCAGTCAGCATGCCAATTGCACGTTCCATCAAAACTTGAGACATCTGTGGCATTGTGTTGTGTGACAAAACTGCACATTTGAGAGTGGCCTTTTATTGTCCCCAGGACAAGGTACACCTGTGTAATGATCATGCTGTTTAATCAGCTCCTTTATATGCCACACCTGTCAGGTGGATGGATTATCTTGTCAAAGGAGAAATGCTCACTAACAGGGAAGTAAACAAATTTATGCACAACATTTTAGAGAAATAAGCTTTTTATGCGTATGGAAGATTTCTGGGATCTTTTATTTCACCTCGTGAAACATGGGACCAACACTTTACATGTTGCGTTGTACTCTACACCTGATCCTAGATCTGTTGTTGCTGTCTTGTCAACTCTTAATGGTCATTGTCATGTTTCAATACGGCCTCCAGTCTCATTTCACCTCGTTTACAGTATCACATGATTTACTTTAACTTTCACATGTGGGCAGGCGTAAGGTCGAAGGGCAGGCATTACGTTGCAAAAGTGGGCGTGTACATGTGCTGGCTTATATTAGTTCTGTCAACGACACACATACGATCAACGATCACCGTTTGAATAATGGGCTACACAGACGTCTCTGCAGAGAAAGCAGGTTTGTGTCTGACTACATCCCCATCGGAGATTCGCTTCCCTTCTGGAGAGAGAATTCGCACGTCTCTAGCATTTGAACGTAAACCTTTTATTTTTTATTTAAAATAATAGACATGCCGAGAGATGAGTTTGGATTGGTCTGCCATGTAGCATGCTTCTGTCTATAACATGAGCTGGTCAGTATGTGTTGATAGTTCTTTCTACCACGCCGTTTGTAAAAGATATGCAGTGCATTCGGAAAGTATTTAGATGACCAGGGCGAAACAACAAAGGCAAATTATTAGCCATTACAACAGCATGGGTGAGCTACCCTACCGTTCTTGTCCATCCTCAGCGTCTGTGATGGTTTCATCCAGATGAAAAGTACTATCCAATCCTTCACTAACATTAGAGTATAAGGATTTGTCTACTTCTGTCAGCCTATACGTTTTCTGCATGTTGGGCTCCACCAGTCCTGCATTTGCGAAGCTCTCTTTGGTAAAATGAGCATGGCACAGGCGACTACTTTTGAAAAGGTGCGACTTGTCTTTCCCAGCCAATTCCAACCATCTTCGCCGGCATTCTGGACTTGTTGGAAAGATAAAGAAAAAGTTGGCTTGGGTGTCTTGCATCCGGTTTGGCTGTACTGTGACTTTCTCCAAGACAATGCTACTGGATTACCGATAATGGTAGGCAACTCTGCGTCCAGGTAACCTAACCTACAGGGGTTGGGTTACGGTCGATGACATAATGTCTTCCAGTTGTGGAAACTCGGTCTGGGTGAGGTTGACAATGCATAGAAAGTACAATTTTCTTTTAAAATAATTAAAGTGGCAAGAGATTTGAGTCGATGGACGAACGGCATAGGCAAGATGCAGTAGATGGTATAGAGTACAGTATATACTAATGAGATGAGTAACGTAGGATATGTAAACATTATATAAAGTGGCATCATTTAAAGTGGCTAGTGATACATTTATTACATCCAATTTTTAATTATTAAAGTGGCTAGAGATTTGAGTCGATGGCCGAACGGCATAGGCAAGATGCAGTAGATGGTATAGAGTACAGTATATATATATGAGATGAGTAATCCTTGATGATCTTTTTGGCCTTCCTGTGACATTGGGTGGTGTAAGTGTCCTGGAGGGCAGGTAGTTTACCCCCGGTGATGTGTTGTGCGGAGCTCACTACTCTCTGAAGAGCCTTACGGTTATGGGCGGAGCAGTTGCCGTACCAGGCGGTGATACAGCCCGACAGGATGCTCTCGATTGTGTATCTGTAGAAGTTTGTGAGTGTTTTTGGTGACAAGCCAAATTTCTTCAGCCTCCTGAGGTTGAAGAGGCGCTGTTGCCACGCTGTCTGTGTGGGTGGATCATTTCAGTTTGCCCGTGATGTGTACGCCGAGGAACTTAAAACTTTCCACCTTCTCCACTACTATCCCGTCGATGTGGATAGGGGGGTGCTCCCTTTGCTGTTTCCTGAAGTCCACGATTATCTCCTTTGTTTTGTTGACGTTGTGTGAGAGGTTATTTTCCTGACACCACACTCCGAGGGCCCTCACCTCCTCCCTGTAGGCAGTCTCGTCATTGTTGGTAATCAAGCCCACCACTATTGTGTCGTCTGCAAACGTGATGATTGAGTTGGAGGCGTGCTTGGCCACGCAGTCATGGGTGAACAGGGAGTACAGGAGAGGGCTGAGAACGCACCCTTGTGGGGCTCCAGTGTTGAGGATCAGCGGGGTGGAGATGTTGTTTCCTACCCTCACCACCTGGGGCCGGCCCGTCAGGAAGTCCAGGACCCAGTTGCACAGGGCTGGGTCGAGACCTAGGGTCTCGAGCTTAATGACGAGCTTGGAGGGTACTATGGTGTTAAATGCTGAGCTGTAGTCGATGAACAGCATTCTTACATAGGTATTCCTCTTGTCCAGATGGGTTAGGGCAGTGTGCAGTGTGCAGTGTGCAGTGTGATTGCAATTGAGTTGTCTGTGGACCTATTGAGACTGTAAGCAAATTGGAGTGGGTCTAGGGTGTCAGGTAGGATGGAGGTGATCATTGACTAGTCTCTCAAAGCACTTCATGATGATAGAAGTGAGTGCTATGGGGCGATAGTCATTTAGCTCAGTTACCTTAGCTTTTTTGGGAACAGGAACAATGGTGGCCCTCTTGAAGTATGTGGGAACAGCAGACTGGGATAAGCATTGATTGAATAAATATGTCCGTAAACACACCAGCCAGCTGGTCTGCGCATGCTCTGAGGACGCGGCCAGGGATGCCATCTGGGCCGGCAGCCTCGCGAGGGTTAACACATTTAAATGTTTTACTCACGTTGGCTGCGGTGAAGAAGAGCCTGCACGTATTGGTTCCGGGCCGTGTCGGTGGCACCTTATTGTCCTCAAAGCGAGCAAAGAAGTTGTTTTGTTTGTCTGGGAGCAAGACATTGTGGTCCGCTACGGGGCTGGTTTTCATTTTGTAGTCCGTGATTGACTGTAGACCCTGCCACAAAACTCTTGTGTCTGAGCCGTTGAATTGCGACTCTACTTTGTCTCTATACTGACACTTAGCTTGTTTGATTGCCTTGCGGAGGGAATAGCTACACTGTTTTTAATCAGTCATGTTTCCAGTCGCCTTACCCTGATTAAAAGCAGTGGTTCGCGCTTTCAGTTTTGCGCGAAATCTGCCAATAAATCCACGGTTTCTGGTTGGGGAAGGTTTTAATAGTTGCTGTGGGTACAACATCACCGATGCACTTGCTAATAATCTCATTCACCGAATCAGCGTGTTCATCAATGTTATTGTCCGACGGTATGCAGAACATATCCCAGTCCAAGTGATTGAAGCAATCTTGAAGCGTGGAATCAGATTGGTCGGACGAGCGTTGAACAGACCTGAGCACGGGCGTTCCCTGTTTTATTTTCTGTCTATAGGCTGGGAGCAACAACATGGAGTCGTGGTCAGATTTGCCGAAAGGGGGGCGGGGAATGGCTTTATATGCGTTGCGGAAGTTAGAATAACAATGATCCAGGATTTTCCCGGCCCGGGTTGCACATTCGATATGCTGATAAAATTTAGGGAGCCTTGTTTTCAGATTAGCCTTGTTAAAATCCCCAGCTACAATAAATGCAGCCTCAGGATATGTGGTTTCCAGTTTACATAGAGTCCAATAAAGTTCTTTCAGGGCCGTCGATGTGTCAGCTTGAGGGGGGATATACGCGACTGTGATTATAATCGAAGAGAATTTTCTTGGTAGATAATGCGGTCGGCATTTTATTGTAAGGAATTCTAGGTCAGGTGAACAAAAGGACTTCAGTTCCTGTATGTTGTTATGATCACACCACGTCTCGTTAATCATAAGGCATACACCCCCGCCCTTCTTCTTACCAGATAGATGTTTGTTTCTGTCGGCGCGATGCGTGAAGAAACCAGGTGGCTGTACCGACTATGATAACGTATCCCGAGTGAGCCATGTTTCTGTGAAGCAAAGAACGTTGCAATCTCTGATGTCTCTCTGGAAGCCAACCCTTGCTCGGATTTCGTCTACCTTTTTGTCAAGAGACTGGACATTGGCATGTAGTATACTCGGGAGCGGTGCGCGATGTGCCCGTGTACGGAGCCTGACCATTGTCCTGGTTGGTGGACCAAACAGAGGATCTGCTTCGGGAAAGTCGTATTCCTGGTCGTAATGTTGGTAAGTTGACATTGCTCTTATAACCAATAGTTCCGCCCGGCTGTATGTAATAATACAGTTCCTGTATTTAAGCATTCTCGTTACAGAGCTAGCATGGAACCTGTTAATCCCCATTTTGCTATTAACAGCCCGCTTCCCAAATGGCACCTCATCCCTATATAGTGCACTACATTTGACCAGAGCCCAATGCACTATATAGGGAATAGGGTGCCATTTGGGATGCAGACCTGTCATCTACCCTTAGAGCTCATGCTTGCCAAGTCAAAGAACTTCTTCTTACACAGAGTAGGCTACCACCAACACAGCACTGCACTGTAAATAGCTATCTTGCTACAGTAAAGCAGTGAAGCAATGCTAATGACAAACAGAAGGATGAGATGGATGCATCCGAAATGGCATCCTGTTCCCTATACAGTGAGGCCCTGGTCAAAAGTAATGCACTTCATAGGAAAAAGGGAATAGGTTGCCATTTGGGGAAGACCTGCCCGCTCTAAGACCTCTCCATCACAGTTGATAATTCCACTGTGTCCCCCTCCCAGAGGGCAAAGAACCTTGGCATGACCCTAGACAACAAAGCAGTGACGCAGGTTCATGCTCTACTACATCCATAGGGTACAACCCTACCTCATACAGGAAGCGGCGTAGGTCCTAATCCAGGCACTTGTCATCTCCCGTCTGGACTACTGCTGTCATCTGGACAACTCGCTGTTGTCTGGGCTCCCCGCTTGTGCCATCAAACCACTGCAACTTATCCAGAACGCTGCAGCCCTCCTGGTGTTAAACCTTCCCAAGTTCTCCCACGTCACTCCGCACCTCCACACACTCCACTGGATTCCAGTCAAAGCTTGCATCCACTACAAGACCATGGTGCTTCCTACGGAGCAGCAAAAGGAACTGCCCTTCCCTACCTTTAGGCTATGCTCAAACCCTACACACCAACACCTCTGGTCTCTCTGACTTAATTTATTGTGGAAATGTACTCACTATGACTGTGATATGTGGTTTTCCCACCTAGCTATTTTAAGATGAATGCACTAACTGTAAGTCACTCTGGAGCGTCTGCTAAATGACTAAAATGTAAATGTAATTCTGAAATGAGTTTATTCTTCAAAATATCTTCAAAAATAAATGTCCCCAGATGAACTTTTGGACAATATTTAAAGTTTGTGTTATCATTACAGTCACAGTGTATATAATCAACATCACTCTCACCAACATGAACTCATCAACTTAGTGCACTACCACTTAATAGTCAACGACAGCAGTAGAGCCACTATGTCTGGTTTAGATGTGTCTTTGTCTCAGCCAATGGAATCACACTGGACTCAGCTGAGCTAAGCTGGAGTAGACCTGGGTTCAAATACTATTTGAAATCTTTCAAATACTATTGAGCGTTTTCTCTAGCCTTGACTGGGCTGCCAGGTTGACTGGGTTTGGATGTTTCAGGTGTTTCTATTGGATCTATGGAAACAGGCAACCTCAGTCAAGCACAGACAGAGTATTTGAAATTATTTAGAGTAGTGTTTGAAGCCATGTCTGAGCTGGAGACTAGCGCTGTGAGGCAGAGTGTTCCTGACAGGTTGCCGTGACTACAGGCAAGGTTCTCACTAACTGTTCCAAAGAGTGTTGTCACATCGGACCATGGCAGGCCTGGGAATCACAGTCACACAGACATGAGCAGGTGAATCTTCCTGTTGCTGCCTACCTCTCAGTCCCTCTCAACAGGACACTGTTCTGTCTGATTCTGCAGATTGGAGGAGACATAGAAATAAAATGTAAATAGAACAGTCCACCCATCACAAAACGCTGGACAGAAATGTCAGTTTTAGTCATTCCATGGTTGGATCAAACTATTTGACTAACTCTCTCAGTCGATTTTTCAGGTCACGACATCTTTACACCTGCCACATCAATTATCAGCATAAGATGTGTTTTTGGCAAGATAAAATTAATACTTTTTTGTTTCCACCCTTCAGTTTTGGAGGGTTGGAATCGATGCCTTGATGGTGGGACTGCATGCTCTCTCTCTCTTTCTCTTTGCATTTGCCATTAAGATTCTTTGTGAGGGGAAAAGGAAGAAACTCCTAAGCCATTTAGAATTCATGAATCAGGAAAAGAAAGACAGTAGGATTCTGGAAATGAAACAATATCACTGAAATCTAAGATCAATAATAGTGACAATAAACTACAAATACACGTGATGAAAGGACTAGCGTCCAGTCCAGGGGGTGTACCTGTTCATCAATCTGCCTCACACTACCGAAAAAGGAGATAGGTTCCTGCCCTATGGGGCGTTCTGGCTCGGGAAAGCATTACTTACAAGAGATGAAAGCAGCAATTTCTTACCGTGTTAAAATTAGGGAAGAGTCCCACACTAGAGGAGGTGTCCACTTGGTGGAAGGGCATAAAGGGTTTCATATCCAATGTGGACTGCATCATCAGAGAATGATTCCGCACCAGCGCAGGCAGTGTGTGGCTATGGCATGAACTTCCTTTGGAGACGGAGAGAGAGAGAGAGAGAGAGAGAGAGAGAGAGAGAGAGAGAGAGAGAGAGAGAGAGAGAGAGAGAGAGAGAGAGAGAGAGAGAGAGAGAGAGAGAGAGAGAGAGAGAGAGAGAGAGAGAGAGAGAGAGAGAGAGAGAGAGAGAGAGAGAGAGAAAGGGACAGAAAGAATACGGAAAAAAGAAAAACAGAGAAAGAGAATTATTAAGACATTTTCAGATGAGGGCAGTATGATGTAGGGACGGCAGGTAGCGTAATGGTTAGAGCATTGGGCCAGTAACCGAAAGGTTGCTGGATAGAATCCCTGAGCTGACAGGCAGTTAACCAACTGTTCCCTGGTAGGCTGTCATTGTAAAAAAGAATTTGTTCTTAACTGACTTGCCTAGTTAAATAAAGGTTAAATAAAAAAATAACTAACTATATTCATAGCACTAGGACCATACATAACACACACAAGGAGCTAACAGGCAGAGAAAATACACTGTACACTGTGGCTGTTGTGAGCGCTGTGGCAGAGAATAGTGGAAAGTACCTCATCATGTCTTAAATTAAGCAGAAAAACTTCTCTACGCGCTCATAGGCTGGGGTAAGATGTGGAGTGTGTGTGTGCTGTGGTGTGTCAGCCAGGAAGGTAGGCTGGCTGGAGGAATGATGCAGTACATTATGTTGGGGCAGAGGGAATGGAGCTAGGAGAATACCTTTAACGCTGGGAATGGGGCTTGAGCCCAGAAACAGATCATACCTGATGCAAGGCAGTTCATTGGTATTATAGTCATATCTATGTACAGTTGAAGTCGGAAGTTTACATACACTGAGGTGTGAGTCTTCAAAACTCGTTTCTCAACCACTCCACAAATGTCTTGTTAACAAACTATAGTTTTGGCAAGTCAGTTAGGACATCTACTTTTATGCATGACACAAGTAATTTTTCCAACAATTGTTTACAGACAGATTATTTCACTTATAATTCACTATTTCACAATTCCAGTGGATCCGGAGATGTTTACATACACTATGTTGACTGTGCCTTTAAACAGCTTGGGAAATTCCAGAAAATGATGTCATGGCTTTAGAAGCTTCTGAGAGGCTAATTGACATAATTTGAGTCAATTGGAGGTGTACCTGTGGATGTATTTCAAGGCCTACCTTCAAACTCAGTGCCTCTTTGCTTGACATCATGGGCAAATCAAAAGAAATCAGCCAAGACCTCAGAAAAAGAATTGTGGACCTTCACAAGTCTGGTTCATCCTTGGGAGCAATTTCGGAAACGCATGAAGGTTCCAAACAATAGTACGCAAGTATAAACACTATGGGACCACGCAGCCATCATACCGCTCAGGAAGGAGACGCGTTCTGTCAAATCAAAATCAAATCAAATTTATTTATAAAGCCCCCCTTACATCAGCTGATGTCACAGAGTGCTGTACAGAAACCCAGCCTAAAACCCCAAACAGCAAGCAATGCAGGTGTAAAAGCACGGTGGCTAGGAAAAACTCCCCTAGAAGGCCAAAACCTAGGAAGAAACCTAGAGAGGAACCAGGCTGTGAGGGGTGGCCAGTCCTCTTCTGGCTGTGCCGGGTGCAGATTATAACAGAACATGGACAAGATTTTAAAATGTTCATAAAACAGGCAGAACAGTTGTAACTGGAGAAGCAGCACGGCCAGGTGGACTCGGGACATCCGGGTAGGCCTTGAGGAATGGTCCTAATGCTCAGGTCCTCCGAGAGAGAGAGAGAGAGAGAGAGAGAAGAAGAAAAAAAGAAAGAGAGAGATAATTAGAGCGAGCATACTTAAATTCGCACAGGACACCAGATAAGAGAAGAAATACTCCAGATATAACAGACGGACCCTAGCACCCCCGACACATAAACTACTGCAGCATAAATACTGGGGTGAGACAGGAGGGGTCGGGAGACACTGTGGCCCCGTCCGACGAAACCCCCGGACAGGGCCAAACAGGCAGGATATAACCCCACCCACTCTGCCGAAGCACAGCCCCCACACCACTAGAGGGATATCTTCAACCACCAACTTACCATCCTGAGACAAGGCCGAGTATAGCCCACAAGATCTCCGCCACGGCACCAGAAGCCAGTGACTCAGCCCCTGTAATAGGGTTAGAGGCAGAGAATCCCAGTGGAGGGAACCGGCCAGGCAAAAGACAGCAAGGGTGGTTCGTTGCTCCAGTGCCTTTCCGCTTCACCTTCACACTCCTGGGCCAGACTACACTCAGTCATAAGACCTACTGAAGAGATGAGTCTTCAATAAAGACTTAAAGGTTGAGACCGAGTCTGCGTCTCTCACATGGATAGGCAGACTATTCCATAAAAATGGAGCTCTATAGGAAAAAGCCCTGCCTCCAGCTGTTTGCTTAGAAATTTTAGGGACAGTAAGGAGGCCTGCGTCTTGTGACCGTAAGCGTGCACGTGTAGGTATGTACGGCAGGACCAAATCAGAAAGATAGGTAGGAGCAAGCCCATGTAATGCTTTGTAGGTTAGCAGTAAAACCTTGAAATCAGCCCTTGCCTTAACAGGAAGCCAGTGTAGAGAGGCTAGTACTGGAGTAATATGATCAAATTTTGGGGTTCTAGTCAAGATTCTAGCAGCCGTGTTAAGCACTAACTGAAGTTTATTTAGTGCTTTATCCGGATAGCCGGAAAATAAAGCATTGCAGTAGTCTAACCTAGAAGTTACAAATGCATGGATTAACTTTTTCTGCATCATTTTTGGACAGAAAGTTTCTAATTTTTACAATGTTACGTAAATGGAAAAAAGCTGTCCTTGAAACAGTCTTGATATGTTCGTCAAAAGAGAGATCAGGGTCCAGAGTAACGCCGAGGTCCTTCACAGTTTTATTTGAGACGACTGTACAACCATCAAGATTAATTGTCAGATTCAACAGAAGATCTCTTTGTTTCTTGGGACCTAGGACTAGCATCTCTGTTTTATCAGAGTTTAAAAGTAGAAAATTTTCTGCCATCCACTTCCTTATGTCTGAAACACAGGCTTCAAGGGAGGGCAATTTTGGGGCTTCACCATGTTTCATCGAAATGTACAGCTGTGTGTCATCCGCATAGCAGTGAAAGTTAACATTATGTTTCGAATGACATCACCAAGTGGTAAAATATATAGTGAAAACAATAGTGGTCCCAAAACAGAGCCTTGAGGAACACCGAAATTTACAGTTGATTTGTCAGAGGACAAACCATCCACAGAGACAAACTGATATCTTTCCGACAGATAAGATCTAAACCAGGCCAAAACTTGTCCATGTAGACCAATTTGGGTTTCCAATCTCTCCAAAAGAATGTGGTGATCGATGGTATCAAAAGCAGCACTAAGGTCTAGGAGCATGAGTACAGTTGCAGAGCCTCGGTCTGACGCCATTAAAAGGTCATTTACCACCTTCACAAGTGCAGTCTCAGTGCTATGATGGGGTCTAAAACCAGACTGAAGCGTTTAGATACATTGTTTGTCTTCAGGAAGGCAGTGAGTTGCTGCGCAACAGCTTTTTCTAAAATTTTTGAGAGGAATGGAAGATTCGATATAGGCCGATAGTTTTTATATTTTCTGGGTCAAGGTTTGGCTTTTTAAGAGAGGCTTTATTACTGCCACTTTTAGTGAGTTTGGTACACATCCGGTAGATAGAGAGCTGTTTATTATGTTCAACATAGGAGGGCCAAGCACAGGAAGCAGCTCTTTCAGTAGTTTAGTTGGAATAGGGTCCAGTATGCAGCTTGAAGGTTTAGAGGCCATGATTATTTTCATCAATGTGTCAAGAGATATGGTACTAAAAACTTGAGTGTCTCTCTTGATTTTATGTCCTGGCAAAGTTGTGTGGACTCAGGACAACTGAGCTTTGGAGGAATACGCAGATTTAAAGAGGAGTCCGTAATTTGCTTTCTAATGATCATGATCTTTTCCTCAAAGAAGTTCATGAATGAATCACTGCTAAAGTGAAAGCCATCCTCTCTTGGGGAATGCTGCTTTTAGTTAGCTTTGTGACAGTATCAAAAAGAAACTTTGGATTATTCTTATTTTCCTCAATTAACTTGGAAAAATAGGATGATCGAGCAGCAGTGAGGGCTCTTCGATACTGCACGGTACTGTCTTTCCAAGCTAGTCGGAAGACTTCCAGTTTGGTGTGGCGCCATTTCTCGCTCCAATTTTCTGGTAACTTGCTTCAGAGCTCGGGTATTTTCTGTATACCAGGGAGCTAGTTTTTTTGGCAAATGTTTTTGTTTTTAGGGGTGCAACTGCATCTAGGTATTGCGCAAGGTTACATTGAGTTCCTCAGTTAGGTGGTTAACTGATTTTTGTACTCTGACGTCCTTGGGTAGGTGGAAGGATTCTGGAAGGGCATCTAGGAATCTTTGGGATGTCTGAGAGTTTATAGCACGACTTTTGATGATCCTTGGTTGGGGTCTGAGCAGATTATCTGTTGCGATTTCAAACGTAATAAAATGGTGGTCCGATAGTCCAGGATTATGAGGAAAAACATTAAGATCCACAACATTTATTCCACGGGACAAAACTAGGTCCAGAGTATGACTGTGGCAGTGAGTAGGTCCGGAGACATGTTGAACAAAACCGACAGAGTCGATGATGGCTCCAAAAGCCTTTGGAGTGGGTCTGTGGACTTTTCCATGTGAATATTAAAGTCACCAAAAATTAGAATATTGTCTGCCATGACTACAAGGTCCGATAGGAATTCAGGAACTCAGTGAGGAATGTTGTATATGGCCCAGGAGGCCTGTAAACAGTAGCTATAAAAAGTGATTGAGTAGGCTGCATAGATTTCATGACTAGAAGCTCAAAAGACGAAAACGCTGCTTTTTTGTTTTTGTAAATAGAAATTTGCTATTGTAAATGTTAGCAACACCTCCGCCTTTATGGGATGCGCTGGGGATATGGTCACTAGTGTAACCAGGAGGTGAGGCCTCATTTAACACAATAAATTCATCAGGCTTAAGCCATGTTTCAGTCAGGCCAATCACATCAAGATTATGATCAGTGATTAGTTCATTGACTAGAACTGCCTTGGAAGTGAGGGATCTAACATTGAGTAGCCCCATTTTGAGATGTGAGGTATCACAATCTCTTTCAATAATGGCAGCAATGGAGGAGGTCTTTATTCTAGTGAGATTGCTAAGGCGAACACCGCCATGTTTAGTTTTGCCCAACCTAGGTCGAGGCACAGACACAGTCTCAATAGAGATAGCTGAGCTGACTACACTAACTGTGCTAGTGGCAGACTCCACTAAGCTGGCAGGCTGGCTAACAGCCTGCTGCCTGGCCTGCACCCTATCTCATTGTGAAGCTAGAGGAGTTAGAGCCCTGTCTATGTTCGTCGATAAGATGAGAGCACCCCTCCAGCTAGGATGGAGTCCGTCACTCCTCAACAGGCCAGGCTTGGTCCTGTTTGTGGGTGAGTCCCAGAAAGAGGGCCAATTATCTACAAATTCTATCTTTTGTGTGGGGCAGAAAACAGTTTTCAACCAGCGATTGAGTTGTGAGACTCTGCTGTAGAGCTCATCACTCCCCCTAACTGGGAGGGGGCCAGAGACAATTACTCGATGCCGACACATCTTTCTAGCTGATTTACACGCTGAAGCTATGTTGCGCTTTGTGACCTCTGACTGTTTCATCCTAACATCGTTGGTGCCGACGTGGATAACAATATCTCTATACTCTCTACACTCGCCAGATTTAGCCTTAGCCAGCACCATCTTCAGGTTAGCCTTAACGTCGGTAGCCCTGCCCCTGGTAAACAGTGTATGATCGCTGGGTGATTCGCTTCAAGTCTAATACTGCGAGTAATGGAGTCGCCAATGACTAGAGTTTTCAATTTGTCAGTGCTAATGGTGGGAGGCCTCGGCATCTCAGACCCCGTAACGGGAGGAGTAGAGACCAGAGAAGGCTCGGCCTCTGACTCCGACCCGCTGCTTAATGGGGAAAACCGGTTGAAAGTTTCTGTCGGCTGAATGAGCGACACCGGTTGAGCATTGCTCCAGCATTTCCTTCCAGAAGCCGTGAGAAAATTGTCCGGCTGCGGGACTGTGCGAGGGGATTTCTACGACTATCTGTACTTACTAGTGGCACAGACGCTGTTTCATCCTTTCCTACACTTACATTTCCTTGCCTAACGATTGCGTCTGAAGCTGGGCTTGCAGCACAGCTATCTCTCGCCTTTAAGCCGACCGTTCTCCTGTATGTTATGAGTACAGCGACTGCAATTAGAAGGCATGATGTTAATGTTACTACTTAGCTTCGGTTGGTGGAGGTCCTGACGAAACACGTCCAGATAAAGCGTCCGGAGTGAAAAAGTTGAATGAAAAAATAAACGGTAATTACAAAGTAAAAACCGTAAAACTGTCAGGTAGCAAAGTTAGGTTAGCAACAAAACGCACAGCAGCACGTAAACAAGTCTACTAGTTGTAGTTCTGTCTCCAAAAGATGAACGTACTTTGGTGTGAAAAGTGCAACTCAATCCCAGAACAACAGCAAAGGACCTTGTGAAGATGCTGGAGGAAACAGATTCAAAAGTATCTATATCCACAGTAAAACAAGTCCTATATCGACATAACCCGAAAGGCCGCTCAGCAAGGAAGAAGCCACTGCTCCAAAACCGCCATAAAAAAAGCCAGACTACGGTTTGCAACTGCACATGGGGACAAAGATCATACTTTTTGGAGAAATGTCCTCTGGTCTGATGAAACAAAAACAGAACTGTTTGGCCATAATAACCATCGTTATGTTTGGAGGGAAAAGGGGGAGGCTTGCAAGCCAAAGAACACCATCCCAACCGTGAAGCACAGGGGTGGCAGCATCATGTTGTGGGGGTGCTTTTCTGCAGGATGGACTGGTACACTTCACAAAATAGATGACATCATGAGATATTTTGAAGCAACATCTCAAAACATCAGTCAGGAAGTTAAAGTGGGTTTTCAAATGGGTCTTCCAAATGGACAATGACCCCAAGCATACTTCCAAAGTTGTGGCAAAATGGCTTAAGGACAACAAAGTCAAGGTATTGGAGTGGCCATCACAAAGCCCTGACCTCAATCCTATAGAACATTTGTGGGCATAACTGAAAAAGTGTTTTTGTGAGCAAGGAGGCCTACAAACCTGACTCAGTTACACCAGCTCTGTCAGGAGGAATGGGCCAAAATTCACCCAACTTATTGTGGGAAGCTTGTGGAAGGCTACCCGAAACGTTTGACCCAAGTTAAACAATTTAAAGGCAATGCTGCCAAATACTAATTGAGTGTATGTAAACTTCTGACCCACTGGAAATGTGATAAAATAAATACAATTTGAAATAATTAATTCTCTCAACTATTATTCTGAGATTTCACAATCTTAAAGTGGTGATCCTAACTGACTTTAGACAGGGAATTTTTACTAGGATTAAATGTCAGGAATTGTGAAAAGTTTAAATGTATTTGGCTAAGGTGTATGTAAACGTCCAACTTCAACTGTATATCTACTTTGTATATTTCAAAGGAAAATAAGGTTATTGCCAGTTCACTTTAGGCTTTCATACTCTGTACATACAATAGAAAAGCTTCATGCCCATAGAAGCCTATGGAGCCAGACCAAAATAAAGAATGATATTAACCAGCTATGCACTACTGTAGATAATGGACACAGATTTCCAAGCTCTCTTCTCTTCCTCTTCCCTCCATATTATGCATGTTTTATGTGTGTGTGTGCATGTGTGTGTGTGTGTGTGTGTGTGTCTGCATACAAGAGTCAGTAGAGATTTAATAGCATGTGAGATGATGAGTGAGTCCATCTCAGAAATCCACAAGTGCAAGCTTCTGAGTGCTGACACACGTACACACACACACTAACTTCAAATAGGTGATTATGTTCTTGTCAGAGATTGAAAATGAACAACATGAAGACAAAAAAGAAACATCAAGCTATTGCTTCAAATTTCCCTTCATTCTAAATCATACTGTGTTCGATGTCAAGAGAACGTAAAATATCGACCTACAGCATCTGTGTAGGCGCTGACACAGCAGGGATACTCTTCCAGCTAATTTCATAGAATTATATCATTCATCAAGAGACATTTTGATTTAATAAAGCTATGCAAAAGATCACTGGGATGAAACCAACGTTTAACATGGAGATGAAGATCTACTGAGGGTTTTGTCTTCATATAATATATAGAGATGTAATGTAATACTGCAATCTATACTGTAAAATATAACCTGTCTCATGATCGTGTTGTCATGGGAGACACATGGTTAGAACCTCTAACCTCTAACCGTTGATAGGAATTAAACTGTCTGGAATTGAGTTGTTCCTAATTTGATTTCTGTGTCTGGTCATTTCCATGTAAAAGGACCCATGAGCACAAACATGTCAAATTGGGGCTTAAATGAAAGATACGATTCAATGTTTTTTATTATGGCATATATATACATTTTTCACCCAATTTCCATCCCAAAAATGTGGAATGAGAAAAAAGCTTTGATTTCTGGTCAAACAGATGGAAAAGGGGTCTTAGAAAACATCTACCAGAAAAAGTCTTAAAAGGTATTAGAAATACATCAAAACACAATCATGTTGAAGGAAAGACCCCTGCAGACTAACAACATAATATTATATTTAGTTCTGGATAAATGTTTCTGCCTTGTGCCTTGAAATTCCATTACCAAAAACCCGTATATATCTATAAGATATTTTCATATTTCTCTCCCTCATGAGGAGGGATGATAATGAAAGTGCATAGAAGTAACAAGTAAAGGTAGACCTATGGCCTATTCATTAGTTATATTGTTTTTAATAATTTCAATTTTGAATTATTAAGTGATTACAACCACTGGTGGTTCTGGGGGCAGGGAGGGCCAGTGCCCATGTGACAACAATTTTGGACCCCCTTGTGGCCCCCCTAAATGTGGAGTATGAAATAATTTTTGCATAACAAATTTTTGCTATCGTTCTTTTTATACATCCGTTATTAGACAGTGGCAACGTGGAACACTAATTAAACCCACACATTTACTAGAGGGACATGGTCTTTTGCCTACTAATGCCTGCAATGAACGATATCACAACAATAACGTCTAATGTAACTGGCCCCTCTAACAGTACAACTTTCCCCAGCTTGGCCCCCCCAGTTAAAAGGGTCTAGAACCTCCACTGATTACAACTCGAAATTCCGATGCCAAATCGTTAATTTCTGCAATTGAATTGGGACCAATGAGTAATCATAGTAGTTACAAACCATAATGTACTGTATTGTACTCAGTCAATCAATACAATTTATTTATAAAACCCTTTTTACATCAGCAGATGCCAAAATTGTTTATACAGAAACCCAGCCTAAAACCCTAAAGAGCAAGCAATGCTGTACTGTACTGAACATAACTCTACTGTACTCTACTGTACTGTACACTACTGTACTGAACTCTACTCTATTTGTGGAACATAGACGACTATGATTTGTTCAGATTTGGTCCACTCGAATCTTAATACTGAGCAGATTTTTAACAGTTTTTGGAAAACGTGGACACAACATGGGCACAAACAATTTTACAAAAATTCTGTTACCAAATTTTGCATCTGCACAGTTCTCCCTGTAAATATGTTTTTGTAAAATGTTCAGTGTACATTTTTAAAAGTAGTTCTTGTGCATAGTATTGTATGTTTTATTAAACTTATTTTTTGTTTGGCATTTTAAGTGAAAGATCTGAGCCTTAGCGCAATTCCATTACTGTGGAATTGCCCGTCTGCTGTCAATTTATTATAACATTGGCAACTGTCCCCCAACATTATGAAAGGCAAAATCCTATAATATCATGAAAGTTATCATATCAACCGGAAGCCCAAGAAACCAATAGTTCTACCAAATTTCTATCAACATGTTAAATTTGCAACCAGAGGGAAAAGAATTGTAGATCACCTGTACTCCACACACAGAGACGTGTACAAAGCTCTCCCTCGCCCTCCAATTGGTAAATCCGACCACAACTCTATCCTCCTGATTCCTGCTTACAAGCAAAAATGAAAGCAGGAAGCACCAGTGACTTGGTCTATAAAAAAGTGGTCAGATGAAGCAGATGCTAAACTACAAGACTGTTTTGCTATCACAGACTGGAACATGTCACTGGCTTCATCAATAAGTGTATCGAGGATGTCATCCCCACAGTGACTGTATGTACATACCCCAACCAGAAGCCATGGATTACAGGCAACATTCGCACTGAGCTAAAGGGTAGAGCTGCCGCTTTCAAGGTGCGGGACTCTAACCCGGAAGCTTACAAGAAATCCCGCTATGCCCTGCAACGAACCATCAAACAGGCAAAGCGTCAATACAGGGCTAAGATTGAATCATACTACACCGGCTCCGACGCTCGTCTTATGTGGCAGGGCTTGCAAACTATTACAGACTACAAAGGGAAGCACAGCCGCGAGCTGCCCAGTGACACGAGCCTACCAGACGAGCTAAATCACTTCTATGCTCGCTTCGAGGCAAGCAACACTGAGGAATGCATGAGAGCATCAGCTGTTCCGGATGACTGTGTGATCACGCTCTCCGTAGCCGACATGAGTAAGACCTTTAAACAGGTCAACATACACAAGGCTGCGGGGCCAGACGGATTACCAGGACGTGTGCTCCGGGCATGTGCTGACCAACTGGCAGGCGTCTTCACTGACATTTTCAACATGTCCCTGATTGAGTCTGTAATACCAACATGTTTCAAGCAGACCACCATAGTCCCTGTGCCCAAGAACACAAAGGCAACATGCCTAAATGACTACAGACCCGTAGCACTCACGTCTGTAGCCATGAAGTGCTTTGAAAGGTTGGTAATGGCTCACATCAACACCATTATCCCAGAAACCCTAGACCCACTCCAATTTGCATACCGCCCAAACAGATCCACAGATGACGCAATCTCTATTGTACTCCACACTGCCCTTTCCCACCTGGACAAAAGGAACACTTATGTGAGAATGCTATTCATTGACTACAGCTCAGCGTTCAACACCATAGTACCCTCAAAGCTCATCAATAAGCTAAGGATCCTGGGACTAAACACCTCCCTCTGCAACTGGATCCTGGACTTCCTGACGGGCCGCCCCCAGGTGGTGAGGGTAGGTAGCAACACATCTGCCACGCTGATCCTCTACACTGGAGCTCCCAAGGGGTGCGTGCTCTGTCCCCTCCTGTACTCCCTGTTCACCCACGACTGCATGGTCAGGCACGACTCCAACACCATCAATAAGTTTGCAGACAACAGTGGTAGGCCTGATCACCGACAACGATGAGACAGCCTATAGGGAGGAGGTCAGAGACCTGGCCGGGTGGTGCCAGAATAACAACCTATCCCTCAACGTAACCAAGACTAAATAGATGATTGTGAACTACAGGAAAAGGAGGACCGAGCACGCCCCCATTCACATCGACAGGGCTGTAGTGGAGCAGGTTGAGAGCTTCAAGTTCCTTGGTGTCCACATCAACAACAAACTAGAATGGTCCAAACACACCAAGACAGTCGTGTGCTATGAAAATGTAATAATACACATTTGAACCTTATGTGTGTTGTCTTGGTGGAGTCATTTAATGTTCCAATCTAATTTAATGCATGGGATAGATTATCCTGAAACAATAACAGAAACCTATAATAATTTCATCTGAAGTTAATACCCTATTGTCATAACCCTAGATAGTTTACAATAGGAATTCTTATTGGAGATGTCCTTCTCACCTAGCATCCCATGCTGTTGAGATACTCTACGTAAGTTAATATCGTGAGAGTCAAATTCGAGCCTGGTGAGAGGGTTACATACACTATGGCACACACCTTAAATCACTAATGTCCACACATTCTGTAGTTTACTTCACTTGAATCTAACGCCACAACACATCACAATTACTGGGTAGAATCCTATGTCTGATGTCATGAAACAATAAAGGATAAAAATCCCTTTTCCCAGGAAGAAATGACCTAAACAGGATTGACTTTCATTGGATTGTTTTATTACTCATTACTTAATGTATGACACCCGAGACGCTCACCACATTATTACTGCATCAGTCAGAACTTGTACAACATAACAATAATGTATTCCATTTAGCAGACGTTTTTATCCAAAACGATTACATTCATGCGTGCATTTTACGTATGGGTGGTCCCGGAAATCGATTCCACTATACTGACGTTGCAAGCGACATGCTCTACCAACTGAGCTGCCTATCTAAATGACTTGTTACAATGGAAATGTGTATTGTTGGAAGCAAAAAAGCTTATTTCCTACCTTGCTACATACTCAAACATGGTCATTCTGCTAACTCATAATAAAGACCTTGATGAGAAACACATGTGAGACCCAACTAGACCTTTGAAACTGGCCTCCCAGTTCATAGCAGTGATTTATTTGGACCTAACGTTTACAAAGCCGTACCAGGAACAACAGCAGACCATAAGAACAGGAACAGATCTGAACACAATGTGATAGAGCTAAAATAAAAGTCTTCAAGCAAAAACTTACAGGCTAGATTGTGCTCTGAAGCGTGACTCTACTGCTCAGATTCATTTATTTACAGTGAGTTATTGCCACAACCATTTTGCACACAATCATGGTATTAGCTTTGGGTACAACAGCATAGTAACTCTTTGGAAGAGCCATCGCAGCCTCTACCAGGTCCAGTCCACCAGTCGGCCCAGTCTTCCAGACCCTTGGAAGGGACAGGTTAGAGGTTACAGGTTAGAGGTTAGGCCCTTAAGGAGGTCATTACTGTTTGCCTGGAGGTTAGAAGGTAGAGGCTGGAGGCCAGCCTTCAGCCAAAGGCCCCCGCCAAGGCCTGTTTTCCCGGCCCTCGTTCACAGTCTCACACTAGAACACTCATCACTACTGCTGGGTCTGTCTAGTCTGTGATCAGCAACATGACAGGGTGATTCTTCAAGGCCCGTGGAGGGGTGACAGGTCAGAGGTCAGGCTACTTCAGGAAGTAATTACTATCCCGCTTGGTTGCTGGAAACTTGATTCTGGAGGCCAGTCTACTGCCTGCCTGCCCCTCATTCACACACTACAACACTCAGCAGCTGCCTCTGTCCAGGCCAGGGCTAGTCATTACAACTAGATGAAAGAACTGATGTGTCTGTAATAGTGTACCTGCAATGGTGTCCACATGTTTTTTTATTTCTGTGTTGGTGAGAGAGAGAAGCTGTGTGTGTAGTAATGTGTTGTGAGCATGTCCTGTCTGTGTGGGCCATTAGATACAAATAATGAGCTTACTTCAGATGAACCCATGTTGAATACTTGATTCCTGTTCTGAAGTGATGTATCTCAATAAAATGTACTGTAAATACAGAATGTTTGCGTGTTTTTCCAATGTCCCTGGTTCTGTAGTTCTATTCATTAGAACATGTCATTTGAGAGAGATGTACTTGAGTTTAGATAAATATTGACTTTTGCTTTATTGCTCAAGTCCTTTCAAAACAGCTCATCAATATTCAGTCCTGTTACCTGGGAAACTGTACCATCAATGGTTAGTAGGTACCAGAGAGCTCATAAGTGGAGAATTCTAAGCATGTGTTACTCTGAAACACCAGGTGAATTTCTGGGGGAAAATCAGCTGGATTATCTCTACAGAAAAATAATGATCAGAGACTGCCACAAATAGCCAACAACCAAAAGACTAACAGAGCAACCAGTTTTTTTTGTACACTGATGTTCATGTTCAATTGTAATTAGTACTCTTTGTTTAATTGATTGAAAGAAACGGGATTGTACTTATTTTGTATCTAGTGTTTTTAGGTGTGTTTTTTTTATATATAAGCCTTCTTGGGTTTCTAACCTCACTTTCACAGCTTTTTACCATTTTGTTTTTCACTAGTCTTCAACCAAATCAATACAAATATAAAACTTAACACCAGTTAGAGCCAGTGGTCTATACACTCCCTTCTGTATTTATTTGGACAGTGAACCTACAATGTTAAATTTGGCTCTATACTCCATTATTTTGGATTTGAGATCAAATGTTTCATATGAGGCGACAGAACAGAATGTCACCTTTAATTTGAGGGTATTTTCATATGTATCTTTTTTTCCAGTTTAGAAATTAATGAACTTTATGTATCTAGTCCCCACATTTGAAGGTATCATAAGTATTTGGACAAATTCACTTAGTTTAGTACTTGGTCCCATATTGGCTATAATGAAATGGCTATATCAAGCTTGTGACTCTACAAACTTGTTGGATACATTTGCGGTTTGTTTTGGTTGTGTTTCAGATTATGCTGTGCTCAATAGAAATGAACGGAGCCACTTTTAGTGTAAATAGAAATATAATATGTTTCTGAACACTTCTACATTAATGTGTATAATACCATGATAATGGATAAACATGAATGAATTGTGTATAATGATAAGTGAGAAAGTTACAGATGCACAAATATCATGCCTCCAAAACATGTCCTCTCACCATTACCAATAACAGGGGAGGTTAGCATTTTTGGGGGGTATAATATTTACGTACGACGAACTTCACAAGGTGGGAAAAGGCACGCGGTGATTGATGCTCCTTTCCAATAATTATCGAGGGTATTTTGTCTATAATAATCTCATCATGTAGGCTGTCCTACCCGCAGTGTATCTGCGAGCTGTTGGCTAGAGCGCACGTGCCAAGACCAGAGTGGGCACATTCTCAATGTAATATTTTATTTTGTTGACAAAACCATCAGTAGAGTTGATAATGCGATGGAAACCCATTTAACTTGTATTCTTTATTCAGGACATGGGAATTTAACCGCACATCATTTTTTATCACGCACAGCCTTTTAAATGTCAATTTGATGGAAACACATCTCTGGTGGGAAAATGTACATATTGTTTTTACACAGATTTCAGAATATTCACATGAAAATCTGTCGCCAGTTGGATGGTAACCTAGCTAGTAATTGCAGAGATCCTCGATGTCTCATTTCATCTCTCTAAGTCTGATAATGCTTTCTCTAACAGCCAGACTCAGAGTCGACTCAGTTTCAGAGAGAGAGAGAGAGAGAGAGAGAAAGAGAGAGAGAGGGAGAGAGATGGAGTCAGTCAGAAAGAGAGTTAGATATTTAAATAATCCTGACCCCAGCATTTCTCATGTCTGTTTCATCATCTAATCTGGGTCCTGGGACAAGGGAGGAAGGAGGCTAAGAGTCCTGCTGGTACAGTAAATGAAATGAAACACCACTATCCTTCCTTGCCTTGAATAACCCCCCTTGTGTTATGTACTATACAACTCCTATTGAGGTCCTTGGAGTATCTAGCTGTGTGGTAACACTCACAGCTAGATCTCATCTGCCTCCACCGCTCTTTCTACTACTAGCTCAATAAAGCTGCCAAGTAGGAAAAAAATACAAAACTAAAAGTTGTAGACAGCTTTGAGAGCTTATTAAAAGGAGAGGTTTATAACGTGACATGAAGGTTGAGAGATACGAGTTGTTCCATTTTCTGTTCTGATGGTTTGACCCTCCTGTTGTGTATTATGGGAGCGTTCTGCACATCCACTGAGTAATAAAGAACTGGAGACTGCGTCCAAGATGTCCAACCGTTGTTTTTAACGTAATCTACTCACGTTCGCATATGCCGATTCATGGACCATCTATATCCGGGTTGCATCCAGTTGTACACAGGCCAATTTCACATGCGCACTAGCACT
Organism: Brachymystax lenok tsinlingensis; assembly: GCA_030435695.1. Classification (NCBI taxonomy): domain Eukaryota; kingdom Metazoa; phylum Chordata; class Actinopteri; order Salmoniformes; family Salmonidae; genus Brachymystax; species Brachymystax lenok. The sequence continues at coordinate 19,539,939 of CM059785.1, forward strand.
CAGTGTGCACAGGGAGCAGCGTGAGCAGCAACGATTTCATAATGTCATCCAAAAACATAGCAGACATTGGGTGAATATAATATTTTAATATCTTTGGTGGTGCGTGATTAAAAAAAATATGTGGATTTTTGTGCATAAAGGTGATGTCTAAAGTGTTTTATTAGGAATTTTCTAATCTGACTTCTCTATGTGGCCATCTATGGAAATTGTGTTTCTGAGCCGGGCATCAGTGAAACTGCTGTAGGAGCAAGACTGTAGGAGCAGTCGAAACCGTGCCTCTAGACCGGAACCCTGGCTCCTTGGGCACACCTCACCACCTAACTATCATTCACTCCTCCTCTCTCTCTCTCCATCATTCCCTCCTCCTCTCTCTCTCCATCATTCCCTCCTCCTCTCTCTCTCTCTCTCCATCATTCCCTCCTCCTCTCTCTCTCTCCATCATTCCCTCCTCCCCTCTCTCTCCGTGACTCCCTCCTCCTCTCTATCTCTCCATCATTCCCTCCTCCTCTCTCTCTCTCCATCATTCCCTCCTCTCTCTCTTCGTGACTCCCTCCTCCTCTCTCTCTCTCTCTCCATCATTCCCTCCTCCTCTCTCTCTCTCCATCATTCCCTTCCCCTCTCTTTCCACTCCAGTCTCATTACAGTCTACCAATCCAAATCAAAGGCTGGGTTACCCAACACCATGTCCTCTCCAACCACATTATCAAGACTGGGCTACCCAACACCATGTCCTCTCCAACCACATTATCAAGACTGGGCTACCCAACACCATGTCCTCTCCACCCACATTATCAAGACTGGGTTACCCAACACCATGTCCTCTCCACCCACATTATCAAGGTTGGGTGACCCAACACCATGTCCTCTCCACCCACATTATCAAGGTTGGGTGACCCAACACCATGTCCTCTCCAACCACATTATCAAGGCTGGGTGACCCAACACCATGTCCTCTCCAACCACATTATCAAGGTTGGGTGACCCAACACCATGTCCTCTCCAACCACATTATCAAGGCTGGGTTACCCAACACCATGTCCTCTCCACCCACATTATCAAGGCTGGGTTACCCAACACCATGTCCTCTCTAACCACATTATCAAGGCTGGGTTACCCAACACCATGTCCTCTCCACCCACATTATCAAGGTTGGGTGACCCAACACCATGTCCTCTCCACCCACATTATCAAGGCTGGGTTACCCAACACCATGTCCTCTCCACCCACATTATCAAGGCTGGGTTACCCAACACCATGTCCTCTCCACCCACATTATCAAGGCTGGGCTACCCAACACCATGTCCTCTCCACCCACATTATCAAGGCTGGGTTACCCAACACCATGTCTTCTCCAACCACATTATCAAGGCTGGGCTACCCAACACCATGTCCTCTCCAACCACATTATCAAGGTTGGGTTACCCAACACCATGTCCTCTCCAACCACATTATCAAGGTTGGGTTATCCAACATCATGTTCTCTCCACCCACCTTGTCACGGCTGGGAGCACATACTCTCTCTCACTCTGACTCTGGCACATGAACAACAAGGCGGAAACATCAATGGTTACTTATCATTGTACACTACGCTCACTGTATTCATTCAATTAGGCTTTCAACAATGAGACCCTCTGTAGGATTTGATATCAAGAAAATACAAGAAAGGTCCATTTGAAATAGGGAATAAGTATAAAATGAAAATGTTTTTGCATTTTGGCTGAAAAGTTTATAAGAATAGCATTATCATAGTAATAGGAGAAAAGAAATAGGAATCTAATCTCATCCTATTATGAGAAAGGGAATGTGCCTTTGTGGTTGCAAGCCATTAGGCTTTTCATATAAAATATAGTGAAATCAGATCACTAGGTAGGGGAAATAAAATGATAGGATTACAGTGCTCGTGTATAACACTGTTAGCTAAAGTTCATGGTCAGCACAGCTTAGAATAGAAGTTGCTCCTAGGCACTGATCAAGGATCAGATTGCCCTCCCCAAATCCTAACCTTAACCATTAGAGGGAAAAAGCAAAACTGACCCTAAATCAGGGCAACTTCATTTTACTCAAGCCAGCTCACAGATAAATAAAGGTAAAAATATCTATCAACATGAGGCTGGGTAGAGTAAGTGTGCAACTCTAATGACACCTATTCCATATATAGTGCACTACTTTTGATCAGAGCCCTGTGAGCGCTGGTGAAAAGCAGTGCACTATGTAGGGAATGGGGTGCCATCTGGGATACAGACAGACAGGTTGATGCAGTCAGACAGGTTGATGCAGTATCGGGCCAGTCAAGGTGTCCTTTTGAGATAAAGCAGTGTAATGACACCCCAGAGAGAAGGCCTGGTCACTGAACTGGAACACTAAGGGCATTTCTGCTTTGAGTATTTGTGTATTCTCATATTTTTTCTCATTATTATTAGATTATTCTATCATGGAATATACTGTATGTAGCATGTAGATTTCTTCTCTTCCATTTAGAGTTACATAATATAAACAGATAATTCAGTGCTATTCTAGACCTGGTTCATCTTTCCATTTCCCCGGAAAATTACGGATTTCACACTTTAAATATGTCGACGGAGGACCTACTTCTTAAAACCCAATTAAAAAGTTGAATGATGTATTTAAGATGGACTAATCTTTAGTTTAATATTTTAGCATACTGTAGTTCACCTACAGAACAGAATTACCACTGCGTGAGTGAATTCGGATGCTGGTTAAAATTGCTAAAATATGACCAGGGTTTAGGCTATAAAACAGTTCAGTTAATCCACATAAATGAAGAACATAATGCTAGGCACATACTCAGCCTGTCTGGGTCTGTAACAAAATACATGTCTGTGTCCCAAAATGGCACCTTATACCCTATGAAGTGACTACTTTTGACCAGGTCCCTGGTTAAAAGTAGTGCACTTCATAGGGAATAGGGGTCAAAAGTAGTGCACTACATAGGGAATAGGGTACCATTTTTGGACTCATACATCAGCTGTCCATTCCTGCCTCCCCACCGGCTAACAAGATATTAGACAGTCCTCTTTAGGCATCTATGTGATTATTACAAGGCTATGAAATGATCCAACTATTTATTATGCCAGACTAGAGGACAGACAGTGTAGTTATTAAGATGTCTAGGAGGATGAACATTCATTGTATGCTTCCCAAATGGCACTCTAATTCATAGTGCGCTACTTTTGACTAGAGCTCTTTGGGCCCTGGTCAAAAGTAGTGCACTATAAAAGGAATGGGGTGCCGTTTGGGAAACAGCCATTGATTCAGCCATGCACCAAACATTTCAGGAAGAAAATCTAATAACGGACCAAATTCAATTTAAATGCAGATTTGAGAAGTCTCAGTCATGGCTGTATACTGTACCTCGGGGTCTGAGGTAGTTAAAACAAGATGGATCTTTGCGCTTTTGAACTCAATTTATTTGCAAACGTAGTTTGTGTTCGTTCTGAAGAAAATCACCTGATGAGCAGGGAAAATGACATTACAGCTGAAAATAAGTTAATGTCCTTATACAGCACATCAACACAAACAGTTGGTGATGTCCTGGACTGATGATGAATAAATAAAGGTAGAATTTCATTAGGATATTAGAGATGAAGTTTCTTACAATGAACTCCTAAGATAACGAATGATGGAGAGAGAGAGAGGAGGAGGAGAGATAACCAAACACACACTGGCTTAATCTGTCCTTAAAACAGGCATAGAGAATCCTAGTCTGAGAGAAATGTGTGATTTTTCCTATAATGGCAACCACATGTAACCACAGGGACAGCTCTTCACTAAAGATAAATCAGTGCATTTGCATGTAGGTTCCATAGACGCCACAGGAACAAGTGAGCCACTGACTGAATCACAAGCTCTCTGCTACCGCACAGCAAGCGGTACCGGAGCACCAAGTCTAGGACCAAAAGGCTCCTTAACAGCTTCTACCCCAAGCATATCGAATGTGCCACCCGGGCTGGTACAGGGAGGAGGTGAGGGCCCTCGGAGTGTGGTGTCAGAAAAATAACCTCTCACTCAACGTCAACAAAACGAAGGAGATGATCGTGGACTTCAGGAAACAGCAAGAGGGAGCACCCCCCTATCCACATCGACGGGACAGTAGTGGAGAAGGTGGAAAGTTTTAAGTTCCTCGGCGTACACATCACGGACAAACTGAAATGGTCCACCCACACAGACAGCGTGGTGAAGAAGGCGCAACAGCGCCTCTTCAACCTCAGGAGGCTGAAGAAATGAGTCTTGTCACCAAAAACACTCACAAACTTCTACAGATGCACAATCGAGAGCATCCTGTCGGGCTGTATCACCGTCTGGTACGACAACTGCTCCGCCCACAACCGTAAGGCTCTCCAGAGGGTAGTGAGGACTGCACAACGCATCACCGGGGTAAACTACCTGCCCTCCAGGACACCTACACCACCCGATGTCACAGGAAGGCCAAAAAGATCATCAAGGACAACAACCACCCGAGCCACTGCCTGTTCACCCCGCTATCATCCAGAAGGCGAGGTCAGTACAGGTGCATCAAAGCTGGGACCGAGAGACTCAAAAACAGCTTCTATCTCAAGGCCATCAGACTGTTAAACAGCCACCACTAACATTGAGTGGCTGCTGCCAACATTCAATCTCTAGCCACTTTAAATAATAGGATTGGATGTAACAAATGTATCACTAGCCACTTTAAACAATTTTGTATATAATGTTTACATATCCGACATTACTCATATCAAATGTATACACTGTACTCTAAACCATCTACTGAATCTTGCCTTTGCCGTTCGGCCATCGACCCAAATCTCTTGCCACTTTAATAATAAAAAATTGGATGAAATAAATGTATCACTAGCCACTTTAAATGATGCCATTTATATAATGTTTACATATCCTACATTACTCATCTCATATGTATATACTGTACTCTACTGCATCTTGCCTACGCCGGTCAGCCATCGCTCATCCATATATTTATATGTACATACTCGTATTCATTCCTTTACTCTTGTGTGTATAAGGTAGTTGTTGTGAATTTGTTAGATTACTTGTTAGATACTACTGCATGGTCAGAAGTAGAAGCACAAGCATTTTGCTACACTCACATTAACATCTGCTAACCATGTGTATGTGACAAATAAAATTTGATTTGATTTGATAAGACTGCTGAACAACTAAACTAATCAAATGGCCACCAGGACAATTTACATTGACCCTGACCACATATTATACAACCAGTTGTGTTTTCATCACACTATCTGAGTGGGTGGCCAATCTATCTCTGTCTCTCTCAATGTGTGTGCACAGTGACTCACAAGGTGTGTGACTCAATCCTGTTGCATTGGGTATGGGAGAAAGGAGGATGAGGAGGAGAGAGGATGAGGAGCGAGGAGGAGAAGGAGGAGAAGAAGGAGGTGGTGGAGTGTTCCGGGGTGTACAGTACCTGAGCCCAAACACTGTTTACATGTTTGCAAAATATCCTGGAATGGAATCAGAACCTATTTCCAACATAAAAAAAAATAAATAACTACAGGAGGGCGTCCTTCCAAGGAGTCACAGAGAGGATGTCTCTGTTATTATGGGCCTTCTGGGAGGGCAATGTCTGTGAGAACAGCAGCCAGAGCTTTTAAAAAATCCATCAGGTTTTCTGTGCACCTGTGAACTCTACTAGTTCTAAGACACCAGGGGGTGGGAAACCACTAGCAGCCGCTAGGCTACAGATCGTTATTGGAATGTGAATGCAACAAGAGAACATGATGCATTGCTATGGTTTCCTGAGGAGTGTGGAGATTTCCCTGGACTATTGAAGAGAACAGCAATATGTCAGATTGCAATGTGTTGTTGTTGCAAATCACAACAGAGACAAAGAAAGACAAATGGCACCACTCAATCTCCCAACTTCCCTCCGCTCTGTGTGATAAAATCTCTCATGTGTAAATTACTGAAAAAGGAAATGGAATGTATGAATAATCAGATAATTAATGTGATAATTTGACTGAACTGTAATTGGAACCTGGGTGTTTGTGGGATTCAAGATCGGGTTAGCCCACTGAGCTAAAACCATCTACTTGAAAAAAACTAAAAACAACACAAGATACTACATGAAATCAAAGAAACAAAGTTTCATTTTCTATCCGAGCTCAAACAAGATCTCAAATCAGTAGAATGGTCTCTCTCTTTGTTATCTAATACTGCCTAGTACTTTGTAATACAGTAACACTTAACATTGTGTAACACTGTATGGCACCTGGTACTGCACATGACCACTACACAAGAGCCTGTACTGTACCTCAGTTCTGAGAGTACTTTTACACGCACTGTATATCGTTTTACAATGAAACTGTATGTCAATGTGGCTTGTATAATCAAATCAAGGTAAGTTTTTCTTCTGAGAAAGAGTGACGTTAAATTAGTGGTGTTAAATTCCTTTTCAGCACACACGAGTGTTTGCTGTTATCAATAAATTCATGTTCCTTGTTGTGCAAATTATTGTTGTTTTAGCTCTACCGTTTCATGGAGACTTAGGAACAGACACACACACATCCCCCCAGACATCCCCCTCTCACACTATATAAAACAAAAAGCATATTCTCTAATTAACACATACACACAGAAACTGTAGAGCATCATCCATCCCCTCATCCCCTAAGCTCTGAAAGCTGATTCTCTAGCCTCCCCACAGCCCAGATCTTGTTTGTAAAAGAAAGAATCATGTTTACTGAAACACCGCCAGTGGCACTGGCACACATATCTAGAACCCCTGGAGCTCCTATAAAAATGCTCCAGCCGTAGGCAGTCGGCACCAAATTGTATTTTACAAGATGCTACCTCAAGCCGTTGGAGGCTAGGGCCTACATCCCAAATGTCCCGTGTCGCTCTGTTGGTAGAGTATGGTGCTTGTAACGCCAGGGTTGTGGGTTCAATTCCCATGGGGGACCAGTATGAAAAAAAGGACACTACATGGCCAAAAGTAAGTGTACACCCTTCAAATTAGTGTATTTGGCTATTTCAGCCACACCTGTTGCTGACAGGTATAAAATCAAGCACACAGTCATGCAATCTCCATAGACAAACATTGGCAGTAGAATGGCCTTACTGAAGAGATCAGTGACTTTCAACGTGGCACCGTCATAGGATGCCACCTTTCCAACAAGTCAGTTTGTCAAATGTCTGCCCTGCTAGAGCTGCCCTGGTCAACTATAAGTGCTGTTATTGTGAAGTGGAAACGTCTAGGAGCAACAACGGCTCAGCCATGAAGTGGTAGGCCACACAAAGGGGGGACCAACTCCATATTAATGGCCAGGATTTTGGAATGAGATGTTTGATGAGCAGGTGTCCACATATATTTTTGGTCATGTAGTGTATGAATAATGTATGCACTAACTACTGTAAGTCGCTCTGGATAAGAGCGTCTGCTAAATTATATCTATGTAAATAGTGCACTACTTTTGACCAGAGCCCTATGCACTATATAGGAAATAGGATTTGGGGCGCACCCAGGCACATCGTTCTCCACAGTCTCCCAGTGCGTGGGCTTTATGCATTAAGTGGCTGTGCCTCAGCCTCCTCCAAATGTACTTAGTGCTGCTATTACTTTATCAACCCTAACGGACATTATCATTCAGCCTGCTGGTGAAATTCATAGTGGATGTAATAATGTAGTTCACAAAGTCTTTCTAGGGGATTGTCTGTCTAGGGGATTGTTATCTAGCTTTCAGTGATCTCTCACATATCCGGTTCATAGCAGGTACAAATGGGTTGTGAGGCATTAGCAATGTGGTCCTGTCTGGCACAGTTGGTAGAGCATGGCGCTTACAATGCCAAGTGTCGTGGGATCGATTCCCGCTGTGGCCACCATGTGAAAATGGATGAATGCATGACTGTGAGTCTCTTTGTATAAAAGAGTCTGTTAAATGGCATATAATAATAACATAGCCATGTAATAAAATTGCATTTATAGAGTGCATCACAGAGTGCTTAATACTATATAGTGTTGTATTTAATTCTGTGTGCATTATGCTGTCATTATTTGAAAGATAAAGCATCAGCCATTATAGCCAGAGGTCACCATGGAAGAGGCCTGTAGATTATCATTGTTACCGTTTACAGAATTGTTGTCATTAGAAACCCCTACTGTATAATTACAATGTCATCCCAGCGGGAGAAGAGGAGTGGTTTATGGAGGCTACAGTATAATTAGAGATAAGAGCTAAAGACTGGGGAGGAAGAGGAAGGCAGGCAGTGACCGCTGAGCTTTGTGGGTCACCATAACTGCTGCAAACACCATTGTACTCAACACACACCAGACACACAGATCATGGCTAGCGCTTATGATGTTACTTGCATAGAAAACATTGTGCAACATACAGTATTTATAATGTACCATCTATTCTACACAGAGCTGCTAAATTCTGATTCATGCTACCACCCACATTACAAAAAAAGGATATGTTATAGGAGCAACTTCATTATTACATTATTCTAATCAAGCAGACAAAGTCAAAGCTGGGGTAATGATTTCACAAAAAGCCTCTTTCCAGAAAATAACATTCACTGGCAGAAGTAGGCTTACATGTTTAGTCTGTCTCAAGTCTGTTCTTCCAGCCCAGTGCCAGCCCAGTTTTTACTCTCACCATATTTTCACACTTTATCTAAATCCCTGTTGATTGTTGGCAAGCAGACCAGACACAGAGCAAGAAAGACAGAGAGAGAGAGAGAGAGAGAGAGAGAGAGAGAGAGAGAGAGAGAGAGAGAGAGAGAGAGAGAGAGAGAGAGAGACAGAGACAGAGAGAGAGAGAGAGAGAGAGAGAGAGAGAGAGAGAGAGAGAGAGAGAGAGAGAGAGAGAGAGAGAGAGAAAGTCCCCATCCATCCATAATACATGTACTCACCATGCAGTATATGAGACGTTCAACCAGAGCTTGTCAATATTTGATGAGATATACACTGGAAATTATAAAACTTGATTATGCAAATGTTCCTTCAATGAAAACCCATTACCTGGCCACTTGAATAATGATGGAACAGGCAGGCTGTCCCTATAAACTTTAATGATGTATATGCAGCACGATGAGAGCGAGAGAGCGAGAGAGAGAGAGAGAGAGAGAGGGAGAGAGAAAGAGAGAGAGGGAGGGAGAGAAGGCAAGAGAGAGAGAGGGGGCATGGTTGTGTCACGACTTCCACCGAAGTCGGTCCCTCTCCTTGCTCGGGCGGCGTCGGGTCGACGTCACCGGTTTTCTAGCCATCGCCAATCCACTTTTCATTTTTCCATTGGTTTTGTCTTGTTTTACACACCTGGTTTCAATCCCACAATTACTTGTTCATTATTTAAGCCTCTGTTCCCCCATGTTTGTTTGTGAGTGATTGTTTTATTGCATTGTGGTCCGTATTTGTGGGCTTGGATGTTTTTGATGTTTGTTTATATTTTGAGTAGAATTTGCTATATGTACTCATATCTGCTGTCCTGCGCCTGACTCCTCTACACCATCAACATGCAGAAGCTTTACAAAATCACTCACTTATGGAGTCAGCAGGAGCAGACGCCCTCCCTGTTGCGGTAGAGCGTGTCCAGCAGCACGCGACCATGTTACAACATCTGGGCACCGCCATGGATCGCGTGCTGCAGACGATGGACCGAATGGAAAGAGAAAGAGGTCTTCCAGCGCCTCCACCAGCCCCACTACAGCAGGACCCACTGACCCCCTCCTTCACCTGGTTCCAGCGGGATTCGGCTCGTACTCCCGAGGGAGTATGATGGGACGGCTGCCGGATGCCAGGGGTTCTTACTCCAGCTGGAATTCTACCTGGCGACCGTCCACCCGGCTCCTTCGGGACGTGAGAGTGTGTCCGACCTCGTCTCCTGCCTCTCAGGCAAAGCCCTGGAATGGGCCAACGCCGTATGGAGTGAAGGAGACGCGGCCATTACGCAGAGTTCACCCGCTGCTTTCGGGCAGTTTTCGACCACCCGTCTGAGGGTGGACGTCTGTGGCGGGTGAACGTCTGTTCCATCTGAGGCAGGGGACGAGGAGCGAGCAGGAGTTCGCTTTGGACTTCCGGACCCTGGCCACCAGCGCGGGATGGAACAACAGGGCCCTGATCAATCACTATCGGTGCAGTCTGCGCGAGGACGTCTGTCGGGAGTTGGCCTGCCGAGACACCACCCTCACGTTGGACCAGATGGTGGACCTGTCCATCCGGGTGGACAATCTGCTGGCTACCCGTGGACGTCCGGATCGGGGCCTGTCAGTTCCATCCCCCAGCACCTCCGCTCCAACACCCATGGATCTGGGAGGTGCTGCGCTTAGGGCGACCGGAGGAGGGGCCATTCCATGCACCATTTGTGGCTGTAGAGGGCACACTGCTGGTCGGTGCTGGGGGGGTTCCTCAGGGAGTCGAGGCAGCAGGAAGGGCACTATCGTGTCACCCCAGGTGAGTCGGCACCAGGCTCACCCAGAGTGTTTATAAATGTGTTTATAAAATTTCCTGAGTTTTCCCCGCTCGTAGATTCAGGCGCAGCTGGGAATTTTATTGACCGTTCATTTGCCCATAGTTTAGGGTTGCCCATAGTTTAGGGATCCCCATTGTTCCTGTGGATGTACCCTTCCCTGTGCACGCCCTAGATAGTCGACCCTTAGGGTCGGGGCTGATTAGGGAGGCTACCACTCCACTAGGCATGGTTACGCAGGAGGGTCACAAGGAGAGAATAAGTCTCTTCCTTATTGATTCTCCTGCGTTTCCCGTGGTGCTGGGTCTACCCTGGTTGGCCTGTCATGACCCCACTATTTCGTGGCAACAGAGGGCTCTCAAGGGGTGGTCACGAAAGTGGTCAGGGAGGTGTGTAGGGGTTTCCATCGGTGCGACTCCAGTGGAAAGTCTCGCCTTCTGAAAGAAGAGGGCGACTAAATTACCACCCCATCGACGGGGGGATTGTGCGATAAATCTCCTGGTAGACGCAGCACTTCCCAGGAGGAGACGGCGGCTATGGAAACATATGTCTCCACTTCACCTGCCTCCTCGAGTTTATTTTTTGTGAAGAAGAAGGATGGAGGTCTGCGCCCGTGTATTGACTATCGGGGTATCAATCCGATCACTGTGAGATACAGCTAGCTACCTCTCATAGCCAGTACGTTCGAGTCAATGCACGGGGCACGCTTCTTCACAAAGTTGGATCTCAGGAGTGCTTACAACCTGGTGCGTATCCGGGAGGGGGACGAGTGGAAGACGGCATTTAGTACCACCTCCGGGCACTATGAGTACCTCGTCATGCCGTACGGGTTGATGAATGCTCCATCAGTCTTCCAGGCCTTTGTTGACAAGATTTTCCGGGACCTGCACGGGCAGGGTGTAGTGGTGTATATCGACGACATTCCGATATACTCCGCTACAGGTGCCGAGCATGTGTCCCTGGTGCGCAGGGTGCTTGGTCGACTGTTGGAGCATGACCTGTACGTCAAAGCTGAGAAATGTCTGTTCTTCCAACAGTCTACTTCATAGGGTACCGCATTTCCACGTCAGGGGTGGAGATGGAGAGTGACCGCATTTCAGCCGTGCATAATTTGCAGACTCCCACCACGGTAAAGGAAGTTTAGCGGTTCCTAGGGTTTGCCAACTACTACCGGAGGTTTATCCGGGGGCTTTGGTCAGGTAGCGGCTCCAATTACCTCACTGCTGAAGGGGGGACCGGTGCGACTGCAGTGGTCGGCTGAGGCGGACAGGGCTTTTGGTCACCTGAAGACTCTGTTTACCTCGGCTCCCGTGCTGGCTCATCTGGATCCCTCTTTGGCGTTCATAGAGGAGTTTGACGCGTCCGAGTTTGGGATAGGAGCTGTGCTCTCTCAGCGCTCGGGTACGCCACCGAAGCTCTGCCCCTGTGCTCTGACCGGCGGAGCGAAACTATGATGTGGGGTACCGGGAGCTGTTGGCTGTTGTCAAGGCTCTGAAGGCGTGGAGACATTGGCTTGAGGGGCGAAACACCCTTTTCTCATCTGGACTGACCATCGCAATCTGGAGTACATCCGGCCAGGTTCCCAGAACGCTAAGGCAGACGCACTGTCCCGGATGTATGACACAGAGGAGCGGTCCATGGATCACACTCCAATACTCCCGGCCTCTTGCCTGGTGGCACCGGTAGTGTGGGAGCTGGACGCGGACATCGAGCGGGCATTACGTACAGAGCCCACTCCCTCTCAGTGTCCAGCTGGGCGTCTGTACGTTCCGTCTGCTGTCCGCGACCGGTTGATCTATTGGGCCCACACGTCACCCTCCTCTGGTCATCCTGGCATCGGTCGGACAGCACGCTGTCTTAGTGGGAAGTACTGGTGGTCCACCTTGGCCAAGGACGTGAGGGTTTATGTTTCCTCCAGCTCGGTGTGAGCCCAGTGCAAGGCTCTTAGGCACCTGCCCAGAGGGAAGTTACAACCCCTACCCGTTCCACAACGGCCGTGGTCACACCTGTCAGTGGACTTCCTGACTGATCTTCCTCCCTCACAGGGCAACACCACGATCCTGGTCGTTGTGGATCGGTTTTCTAAGTCCTGCCGTCTCCTCCCTTTGCCCGGTCTTCTCTACGGCCCTACAGACTGCAGAGGCCCTGTTCACACACCGCTTCCGGCACTACGGGGTGCCTGAGGATATAGACTCTGATCGGAGTCCCCAGTTCACGTCCAGGGTATGGAGGACGTTTATGGAGCATCTGGGGGTCTCGGTCAGCCTCACCTCAGGTTTTCACCCCGAGAGTAACGGGCAGTTGGAGAGAGTAAACCAGGATGTGGGTAGGTTTCTGCGGGCATATTGCCAGGAACGGCCGGGGGAGTGGGCAGCGTTCATCCCATGGGCAGAGATGGACCAAAACTCACTCCTCCACTAACCTCTCTCCCTTCCAGTGTGTACTGGGGTATCAGCCGGTTCTGGCACCTTGGCATCAGAGCCAGATCGAGGCTCCTGCGGTGGACAAATGGTTTAAGCGCTCGGAGGAGACCTGGGACGCCACCCATGTGCACCTGCAACGGGCCGTAAGGCGGAAGAAGGCGAGCGCTGACCTCCACCGCAGTGAGGCCCCACCGGGTCTGTCTCTCGACCCGAAACCTACCCCTCCGCTTGCCCTGCAGGAAGCTGGGTCCGCGGTTTGTGGGGCCATTTAAAGTCCTGAGGAGACTGAACGAGGTATGCTGCAGGTTGCAGCTTCCCTCAGATTACCGTATTAATTCCTCATTCCTTGTGTCTCTCCTCAGGCCGGTAATGGCTGGTCCACCCCAGGAGATTCCTTCGCCCACTCTGGACATCGAGGGGGCCCCGGCGTATACTGTTCGAGCCATCCTGGACTCGAGGCGTCGGAGGAGGGACCTTCAGTACCTCGTGGAGTGGGAGAATGCGGTCGGAGGAGAGATGCTGGGTTCCGGTGGAGGACGTTCTGGACCCTTCGTTGCTGCGGGAGTTCCACTGTCTCCATCGGGATCGCCCTGTGCCTCGTCCTCCGGGTCGTCCCCGAGGCCGGTTTTAGCGCTCTGCTGGAGCCTCGCGTCAAGGGGGTGGTATTGTCACGACTTCCGCTGAGGTCGGTCCCTCTCCTTGCTCGGGCGGCGTTCGGCGGTCGACGTCACCGGTTTTCTAGCCATCGCCGATCCACTTTTCCACAGAGACGCTTTACAGGTTGGCTCTGTCCGGGGGTACCTTCGGACGGGGCAACAGTGTCCCCAGACCCCTCCTGTTTCAGTCTCCAGTATCTATGCTGCAATAGTCTATGTGCCGGTAAGTCTAGGGTAAGTCTGTCCTATCTGGTGTAATCTTCCTGTATTATCTGGTGTCCTGTGTGAACTTAAGTATGCTCCCTCTAATTCTCCCATCTCTCTCTCTCTCACTCTCCCCTCCCGTAGGACCTGAGCCCTAGGACCATGCCTCAGGACTACCTGACCTGACGACTCCTGGCTGTCCCTGTCCCCAGTCAACCCTGGTTATAATGCTGATCCAGTTTCTGCTGTTCTGCCTGCGGCTATGGAACCTTGACCTGTTCACCGGACCTGCTGTTTTCAACCCTTTCTTCAACTCCCTCTCTCTCCCTCCCTCTTTACCGTACCTGCTGTCTCGACCTCTGAATGCTCGGCTATGAAAAGCTAACTGACCTGTTGCACCCTCTACAACCACTATGATTATTATTTGACCCTGCTGGTCATCTATGAACGTCTTGAAGAACAATCTGGCCTTAATGGCCATGTACTCTTATAATTTCCACCCGCCAAAGCCAGAAGATGACTGGCCACCCCTCAGAGCCTGGTTCTTCTCTAGGTTTCTTCCTAGGTCCCTGCCTTTCTAGGGAGTTTTTCCTAGTCACATTGCTTCTACATTAGCATTGCTTGCTCTTGGGGTTTTAGGCTGGGTTTCTGTATAAGCACTTCGTGACATCTGCTGATGTAAAATGGGCTTTATAAATAAATGTGATTGAATGTAATTGAGAGAGAGAGAGAGAGAGAGAGGGAGGGAGAAAGAGAGAGAGAGGGGTCAGAGAGACAGATACCTATTTCACACAGAATTTAGTATGTTACTTGTAAAAAAAATCTGCCAATATTTATATGATCCCCTTTGAAACAGTCACGTTATGTAGCCGGCACAAGGGGAGGGGTGAGAGAAAAAGACATAAAACAACTACTTTGACCCAGTTGTCATGGCAACCTGACAGTGACAGTGTTGATTAAGTTCTAAATTCCTCTGATGCTGCTTTTATGTTTTTTTTTTTGGTACAAACATTTTTGCAGGTAGCTATGCTAAGAGGAGTCTTGCTGAGTCTTGCTGTTGCTCTTACTGTTTAATCAAGTAAGTTATAGCCCTAAGAATGGAGGCTGATCAGCCTCCAATGGTGTTCTCCACGGGAGAGAGAGAGAGAGAGAGAGAGAGAGAGAGAGAGAGAGAGAGAGAGAGAGAGAGAGAGAGAGAGAGAGAGAGAGAGACACTTTGCATAAACTTGAAAGTATTCTTCCGCATTTAACCCAACCCCTCTGAACCAGAGAGGTGTGGGGGGCTGCCATAATCGACATCCACAGCACCCGGGAACAGTTGGTTAAATGCCTTGCTCAGGGGCAGAACGACAGAGAGATGACAGAGAGAGGGAGAGGGAGAGAGAGAGAGAGAGAGAGAGAGAGAGAGAGAGAGAGAGAGAGAGAGAGAGAGAGAGAGAGAGAGAGAGAGAGAGAGAGAGAGAGAGAGAGAGAGAGAGAGAGAGAGAGAGAGAGAGAGAGAGAGAGAGAGAGAGAGAGAGAGAGAGATAATGACAGAGAGAGAGAGATAGCTCCCTGCAGGCCACAGACAGACAAACAGACAGACAGACAGACAGACAGACAGATAGCCTCAGAGCAGAGCACTTCACAGCTGAGCTGAAGGAAACAGGTCTCAGGAGAAGCCTGATGGAACGTTAAGCCAGCTCCTAATTTACTCTCTAAATGTGCTTTTCCCACAAGTTCATCCTCTATTTCAGATAGGCTGCATAATGATCGTTTCATTATAGAAGTTAAAACTCCTCAGAGAGAGGGTTTCGAGGATGGGCTATTAGTATAATCGCATCAATAGGGGGTTTAGAGAAAGCAGCTTGCTATACATACCACACTTCATAGTCACCGAGCCACAGAGGCTTTACGTCTGAAATGTCACACCACCCGATGATCAATGGCCTCTCCAAATGCCTTCATGCCTTCTAGCAGCAGGGTACCAGACTGTCATGTGAAATGTTTAATACAATGTCACCCAAATCCACCCAAAGAACAGAGGGGGAGTACGAGTACTTTGTTCCTCTTCGTGGCAGAAACAGCAATGAAATGAATTAACACTAGAAAAGTCGTGCCTCGAGGGACCACACTTTGAGCCAATGAGGAGTGTGATAATGGCGCTGAAGGAGAAGGCCCGTCGTTTTACGATCCTGTAACCAATTGTGCTATTGTGTATGTTTTTTCATGTTATTTGTAATTTATTTTGTACATAATGTTTCTGCCACCGTGTCTTATGAAAGAAAAGAGCTTCTTGATATCAGGGCAGGGATTACATCTCAAGGTTTTGCTCGCCTGAGGTACAGTATCTCATGATAAGCTGTAGACCACACTATTTACCAAGAGAGTTTACATCTATATTTTTCAGAGCTGTCTATACACCACCGCAGACCAATGCCGGCACTAAGATCGCACTCAATGAGCTGTATTCGGCCATAAGTAAACAGAAAAACGCTCATCCAGAGGCGGCGCTCCTAGTGGCCAGGGACTTTAATTCAGGGAAACTCAAATCAGTTTGACCTAATTTCTATCAGCATGTTAATAGGGATAACTGGGGCGCTAGCGCCCCAAACCCGACACTACCCGGTGAAATGTAAAGCGCCAAATTCAAAATCCAAGTGTTGCATAATCATCAAAAGCTCTGATTCTTGGCAATATCACAGCGTTGTCAGATTTAAAAAAGGCTTTACGGCGAAAGCACAACATTTGATTGTTTGAGTAGCACCTCTCATATTTATGCATTAGCATAAATTCATATCCAGCTCGGGTCACACAAAACCCATATAAGAGCTAAAATAAATAACAAGAGAATCCATGGTTCTTTTGTTAGAAAAAGTCATTTATTATATCCATAAATCTCAGTTTGGTTGGCGTGTTATGTTCAGAAAATCCACCGTCGAGTCGCCCGTTGTACAGTGAAGAGAAAGCGTTAAAATTATACCTATAAACTTTGCGCAAACAAATCAAACATCATTTATAATGCATCCTTAGGTATCCTTTTATGAATATTAACGATTATATTTTACACGGATGATATCCTAAACAATATAAAAGGAAAATAAAGAGGGGCGCGCTCACGGTCTCACGCCCAGGAGAAGTTATTGACATCCGTGGTTCCTTCACTGATTCTTCTTCTATTCGGTTCTGTTCAATGATAAAGCCTTGAAACTATGTCTAAAGACTGTTGACATCTAGTGGAAGCCATAGGTACTGCAATCTGGGAGCTATTTTACATGGATTTCAATAGGAAGTCTATCAAACTGAGGAAATGTCACAAACCAAAAACATTCTGGACAGAAATTCCTCGGGTTTTCGCCTGCCATATTAGTTATGTTATACTCACAGACATTATTTTAACAGTTTTAGAAACTTCAGAGTGTTTCCTATCCAATAGTACTAATTATGTGCATATCCTGGGCCTGATTGGCAGGCATTTTACTTTGGGCACGCCAGACTCTCCAAACCGTCACCACTGCTGCTGATGCCTATAGAGTTAAATGTGCAACCAGAGGGGAAAAAAATCTAGACCACCTTTACTCCACACAAAGAGACGCGTACAAAGCCTTCCCTCTCCCTCCATTTGGCAAATCTGACCATAATTCTATCCTCCTGATTCCTGCTTACAAGCAAAAACTAAAGCAGGAAGCACCAGCGACTCGGTCTTGAAGAAAGTGATCAGATGAAGCAGATGCTAAGCTACAGGACTGTTTTGCTAGCACAGACTGGAATATGTTCCGGGCATTGAGGAGTACACCACATCAGTCACTGGCTTATTCAATAAGTGCATCGATGACATCGTCCCCACAGTGACCCTACGTATATACCCCAAAAAGAAGCCATGGATTACAGGCAACATCCACACTGAGCTAAAGGGTAGAGCTACCTCTTTCAAACAGCGGGACTCTAACCCGGAAGCATACAAGAAATCCCGCTATGCCCTATGACGAACCATCAAACAGGCAAAGTGTCAATACAGGACTAAGATTGAATCGGACTATACAGGTTCCGACGCTTGACGGATGTGGCAGGGCTTGCAAACGATTAACGACTACAAAGGGAAGCACAGCCACGAGCTACCCAGTGACATGAACCTACCAGACAAGCTAAATAACTTATATGCTAGCTTCGAGGAAAGTAACACTGAAACACGCATGAGAGCACCAGCTGTTCCGGACGACTGTGTGATCATGCTCTCCGCAGCCGATGTGAGTAAGACCTTAAAACAGGTCAACATTCACAAGGCCGCAGGGCCAAAAGGTTTACCAGGACATGAACATCGAGCATGCGCTGACCTGAGTCTGTAATACCAACATGTTTCAAGCAGACCACCCTAGTCCCTGTGCCCAAGGACACAAAGGCAACTTGCCTACATGACTACCGACGCATAGCACTCACGTCTGTAGCCATGAAGGGCTTTGAAAGGCTGGTCATGGCTCACATCAACACCATTATCCCAGAAACCCTAGACACACTCAAATTTGCATACCGCCCCAATCTCTATTGCACTCAACAATGACCTTTCCCACCTGGACAAAAGGAACACCTATGTGAGAATGCTATTATTGACAACAGCACAGCGTTCAACACTATAGTGCCCTCAAAGCTCAACACTAAGCTAAGGACACTGGGTCAGAGACCTCCTCCCTACGTGATCAAGACAAAGGAGATGATTGTGGACCACAGGAAAAGGAGGAACGAGCACGCCCCCATTCTCATTGACGGGGATGTAGTGGAACAGGTTGAGAGCTTCAAGTGCCTTGGTGTCCACATCACCAACAAACTATCATGGTCCAAACACACTAAGACAGTCGTGAAAAGGGCACAACAAAGCCTATTCCCCCTCAGGAGACTGAAAAGATTTGGCATGGGTCCTCAGATCCTCAAAAGGCTTTACATGTTCACCATCGAGAGCATACTGAATGGTTGCATCGCTCCCCTACAGAGGGTAGTGCGTACGGCCCAGTACATCACTGGGGCCAAGCTTCCTGCCATCCTGGACCTCTATATCAGGAAGTCAGAAGAAGGCCCTAAAATTTGTCAAAGACTCCAGCCACCCTAGTCATAGACTGTTCTCTCTGCTACCGGCAAGCGGTACCGGAGCGCCAAGTCGAGGTCCAAAAGCCTTCTTAACAGCTTCTACCCCCAAGCCATAAGACTCCTGAACAGCTAATCAAAGGGCTACCCAGACCCCTTTTTTACGCTGCTGCTACTCTCTGTTTATAATCTATTTAACTCTACCTACATGTACATTTTACCTCAATTACCTCAACTACCCAGTGCCCCTGCACATTGACTCTGTACCGGTACCACCTGTATCTTGCCCCGACTATCGTTATTTTACTGCTGCTCTTTAATGACTTGTTTCTTTTATTTCTTATTCTTATTCATATATTTTTTAACTGCATTGTTGGTCAGTGGCTCGTAAGTAAGCATTTCACTGTAAGGTCTACACCTGTTGTATTCGGCGCATGTGACTGTGTAACTTTGCTGAATGGACCCATCAGTCTAATCTTTGATATCATTATTATAATAGTTGTAAATAAACAGGAAATTATATTAACCATTCCTTTTGCCAATAGTAGATGTTGAGCACTAACCAAAAACCTGTGTTGGAAAAAGTGCCCAATTGTCATACTTGAGTAAAAGTGAGTAAAATAGAAAATGACTCAAGTAAAAGTGAAAGTCATCCAGTAAAATGCTACTTGAATAAAAGTCTAAAAGTATTTGGTTTTAAATATACTTAAGTATCAAAAGTAAAAGTAAAAGTATAAATCATTTCAAATTCCTTATATTAAGCAAACCAGAATGCACCATTTCTTGTTTTTTTTATTCACGGTTAGCCAGGCGCACACTCCAACACCCAGACATAATTTACAAATTAAGCATTTGTGTTTAGTGAGTCCACCAGATCAGAGGCAGTAGGGATGACCAGGGATGTTCTCTTGATAAGTGTGTGGATTAGACCATTTTCCTGTCCTGCTACGAATTCAAAAATTTAACTAGTACTTTTGGGTGTCAGGGAAAATGTATGGAGTAAAAATTACATTATTTTATTTAGGAATGTAGTGAAGTAAAAGTAAAAGTTGTCAAAAAAATGAATAGTAAAGTAAATTACAGATACCCAAAAAACCTACTTAAGTACTACTTTAAAGTATTTTTACTTAGGTACTTTACACCACTGCCTAAAACGAGCTTTAATGTTGAAACAAGGATAGCGCCTCAAGTGGGGCACCTTCTATTTTCAATGTTTCATTGATGAGCCCATGACATCCCAAATAGTAACTTTTCTTTACAGCTCTTTCATAACATCATAACACAGCAATAAAGAGTTAGTGTCTGCTCTTATCTGTTTCAAGCATATGTTACCCCACATAAACTACAGTCATCATAATAAATATGGTATCAGAGAAAATAAGATACTGTTACATAACAACCACCCAGATATATTCACATAAACTACAGTCATCATAATAAATATTGTATCAGAGAAGATAAGATACTGTTACATAACAACCACACAGATATATTCACCTTTCAGGCTTGTCAAAACACTTTCACACAGAGCAATCAAATGAACCACGTAAAATGAAGGAGATAAAACACTCACTCACTCACTCACTCACTCACTCACTCACTCACACACACCACTCACACACACACACACACACACACACACACACACACACACACACACACACACACACACACACACACACACACACACACACACACACACACACACACACACACACACACACACACACACACACACACACACACACACACACACACAAACACACCTTTTCCTTCCTGTCAAGTCAACCCCCATACAGATTTCAAGACAGTTCTATCTTTATTGAGATGCACTTGATACACACACAAGTGAGTACACACACACTCAAATGCACGCGCACAGACACAGAGACACACACACAGAAACACAAACATTCACACACACACACATACTGCTGTAACATAGAACACTTTATTTTACAGCATTAAAATACAATTTTAACGAGTGATTTCTAAGTAACTACCTTGTCAATAGCGGGCTGTAAAAAGGGTTACCAAACACCAAATATCTCAGAGGACTGGAGTGCAGCATAAGTAATATAAGCAGTTTGAGCAGGTTGCAAGCAGTGAAAAAGCAGTAGGAAGGATCAAGTCAAGCCATGGATAAATCCCTACTACTCACCCAGAAACATGGTAACTGAACCATGGAGCATGTAAAGTCGATCTCCTGGACTATAGACAGCTGCGAGGGACTCCCTTAGTAAAAGCACTCAGTTGACCTGTCCTCCTGGTGATCAGATTTGCTGCCCACCCTGTTTGTGGTGTGACTGACTGACTGCAGACTGACGGAGAGAGGGATGACGGACAGATGGAGGGAGGGAGGGATGTGGTGTGGGTAGCATGAAAACAGAGAGAGATCTTTGCCTGGAGGAAGACGAGCGGAGGTGCCCACGAAGAGTAAAAGAGAGAGAAGAAGAGATAGAGAGACTGACTCTCTCTCTCTTGTCGCCAGGCAGCTGCAACTCCCCACAACGCCTGTCAACCCAAACCCGAGTCACAAATCTAGGTCAGGCTAACTAACACTCATTCTGGATGAGGAAACAACCAAAAACGCCAAGCCTGAATTGAGCCGATCAAATCCTCCTTATCTTATCGTCATCAGGATGGGATCCCCCAGTCTGGTTAGTCTGAATCAATCCATTTCACAAGGCAGCCTTGTTGCTGTGCTGGCTGTGATTCAGGATTCAGGCAGAAGGAATCTCTAAATCAGCCTCCAGTGATTGATGGGGCCCAGTGTAACAATGTTACAGGACAGGGAGAGAGAGAAATAGCGAGAGAAAGAGAGAAAGAGAGAAAGGAGAGAGAGACACTTCACATAAACTTGAAAGTATTCTTACGTAACACTTGGTGAGAGGAGTTAACATTTTAAGTTCACTGGAAAGAAGATGGAGATGCCTAGTCTGACCACGCTTCACAGGAAGGGGTATAAAGGACAGAAGTCAACTTAATTCCACGTTTGAACTTCACACTGAGAGATTGTAACACAATATCATGTCATCGGCTGTGTTGTAATGTGAGGTAGCCCCTCGTGAGCAGCCCTCAGTAACGTAGCTCCATCAGTCCAGTTGGGGAGAAAAACACTAATTCACTGTGACTTCATTATATTGTATCTTAAGGGAACACTTATCAAGAGCACACTTACATCACTTTAATTCACAAAAGAGCACTGACAGAAAGACAGGGATGGAGGGAGGGAGGAAGGAACGAGGGGAGGGAGGGAGAAAGGAACGACGGAAGGAGGGGAGGGAGGGAGGTCACGCATCTCTGCAGGTTTTCTGTGCTCACAACTGTGCTGTATTTCCTAAAACTGAACTGCAACTAAGATTGTGTTACATGACAAAAACCCTCCTGGCTCGTGAGAAACACAAGACGCACAAGATTCAAGAATACAACAGCAGCACATGGTGTGTAAAGCCAAGTTTAGATGAGCAGAGAGAAAGCAGTTGGTTTCCAAGAGTCAGGACTGCCTTATCCTTCCCATCAGTCACTACAGCAGACAGTAGAGGCTGGAACACTAGATTTAAGGACAGGGCACTAGAGGAGGAGAAAGAGGACACTCCACCGAAAATAGCAGAACGCTGAAGCGAACAAAATAACATAATCAACACACTTTCACTGGTAATTAGAAGCATTTTGACTTACTGTAGGCTTGATTGTTCATATTGCCTGACTGAACACTGGTTGGCTTCACTCTCAGATATCCTGAGCTGGCAAAGGATTTGTGGAAGAGTTGAACTGTAGCTACTCCGCCATCAACAATGGTGTTGATTTCTCTCGCATCACAAACTATATTTCTGTCTATTTCCCCAGAGAGGTGATTCAGAGAAAGGCAATTCCCTGAT
This sequence comes from Brachymystax lenok tsinlingensis, assembly GCA_030435695.1. Taxonomy (NCBI): domain Eukaryota; kingdom Metazoa; phylum Chordata; class Actinopteri; order Salmoniformes; family Salmonidae; genus Brachymystax; species Brachymystax lenok. Next base: position 19,562,600 of record CM059785.1, read on the forward strand.
CTTCTGCTGGTGGATCCAGCAGGATATCAGCCCCTGATCAGTCCAAATATTGTGTACCGAGGTCTGTGTGTTGCCCAGCCCAAATACCTGGATTTAAATACTATTTGAAATCTTTGAGTGTTTGATCTAGCCTGCCTCAAATGTCAGATGGCTTATGCTTAAGTTATGCATTTTTCTGACCATTACATTGGGTCCATTGTGCCAGGCAAGCTCAACAAAACACAGATTAAGTATTTGAAATTATGTTGAATACTATTTGAATCCGGGTTTGTTCAGCCAAATGTGTTACCCATGTCTCAGTAAAGGTCATTATGGGTTTTGACTGGTATTCCCCCCAACCTGCTGACATGACTGATGTTCTGGGGACAGTGTCGTCTGCTACTCAGCGGCCCAAGCTTGTCCCCCTCTCTGGTTACAGCTGGCTGAAAGGCACACACACACACACACACACACACACACACACACACACACACACACACACTAGATCACTAGACACACTGACGGGGAACATCGGCCTAACCTTTCTCCCTTTACAACAAGATGCAATGCTGGGCGCGGAACTATTAAAATATCTCGGGATTCCTTCCATCTGCCTATAAAATGTATGCTTCCTCGCGTTCCCACACTGTTCGACACGGCGTCTTACATTTCACAGGATCGCGTCTTGAGTTTCCTATGAAAGAGTAAAAAACTCTCCATACTACAACACTGAGTCACTAGAAAAGTACACTACCGCAGTAACTAAGTTAATTTCACCTAGTTGACATTACTGAATTCGTTTAAGTTAATTTAATACCAGCTGAGTGAGTGAGGAGACTTCACTTTTCTCAGTTGTCATTGTGTAGCTTGCCTTGGATAATGTAGTACGTGTGAACACTGAGGAATCACAGTTAATAACTGCTGGGGACTATAAGCAACCCAACCCTAGGTAACCCTAGGTTTATGTTTTTTTCCCAGGATCTCTTTCTCAAATCTTTAGTCATTTTTTTTACCACAAAATTGAATGTTCTAAGTCCACAGCAATGCTTAAAACGCACCAGGAGATTACTTTTGAGGTCTGGAAAAAACGGTTGATTCTTGGGTGTAGTTACCCTTTATAATGCAAGTGCACACCAGCGGTTTTAGCTGTGTTTCTGTAGCACACATGTGATTGCAGAGGTTTCAAAACAAATGGCCACTGGATTGATGCAAATAATCATGAGATCATTCTGCCAAGAAGGCATAGGCTACTTTGAAGAAGGTAACCAGAAGAAGGTTATCATTAGCATCACCGCTAACAGCTACACAAAGTGTAGACATATGCGTGCACACACATACACACACAAACACACAGGGCATTCCTGTGCCGTTTCAGAAATGTGCAGGAAAATACAAATCACTGATGCATGTCTAATGATTAACTTGGGCACATGCATTTTCTCATGAGTTCATTACATTTAGTTGATTTCCTACTAAGTTCAATAAAAACATTTATATTGTTGAATTCCATTTTAATGTCTGGATTCCGTGATTCCATCCGTGTTCTCCGAAACGCAGATTTTAAAGGGCCCTAGATTAGATCAAGACTGTAGACTCTATGTCAACCTGTCATATGTCTTATAAAAGAGACAGCCACATAAAAGCTAGATTGAATTGATATCACACCATATCAGATCAGCCTCCAAGATACTCTCACTTGTCTAACACATCGTACTGCAGGTGCTTGCTTCTCAAATCTTAAGAACCATAAACTATATCGGACATGTGAGAAGTGTCATACAAACTGTGAGTATCTCCTGCCAGCAGTATCCAATTAGGGAGCTTTATACAGTTTTTTACACAGTGAATAATATTGCTCTGATATCAGTTAATCCATTATACACACAATCAGAATATTATCTGTTCATTGGTTTTTTGATTATGTTTAATCTTCTTAATACCTTGTAGGCTGACAAATGAAGTATCTCCGGCTGTGTCCTAAAAAACACCATATTCCTTACACAGTGCCTATTGGGCCCTGGTCAAAAGTAGTGCACGACATAGGGAATAATGTAGAGTGTCATTTGGGACACAACCTCCATGTTTACAAATAAAAGCCAGTCACACATGACTGAGTTTAGAGGCACTTTGGAACCGATTAAAGGTAGCTAAAGCGAGATTGAATAGAGGGGGGTCAACAGTATTACGATAACACGCTAACAGCACTGTCTGACTACTGTGTGAAATCTCATCATGCATCCCAAACGGCACCCTATTCCCTTTATAGCACACTACTTTTGACCAGGACCCATAAGGCTCTGGTCAAAAGTAGTGCACTATATAGGGAATAGGGTGCCATTTGGGACAGAGGCTTGATCTGCCTAACCCATTTCCTTAGGGTGTAGAAACACACAGAGCACTACAGTAAGCACTTAAGACAAATGCTTGTAAATGTCTATTTGTCAATAGGAAGCGTATAACAATTTAACAGTTTTACAGGTTATATATTTGGTCATTCAGCACTGGCATCATAATTCCTCTTGAAAGGGGTTACACATCTACCACGCTTTGCACTGCATGTAGGTTTATTTTAGTCCAGCATTTCACTTAAGGGTATAAAGGACTTTACATAAAAAGGTTTTACATAATAAAACCCTAGCTGCATGTCACAGTCAAGGTATTTTACTGTACAGTAGAACTGCTTCTCTCCATCCACATTAGCACAGGCCGCTAGGACACCAATCCTTCTAAAATTTAGGGGGAGAGTAGCACAGACCCAGCCTCTTCTCCAAGTGTTGGCTCTCACAGGCGTCTTCCACACATTAATGTAGACCGCCTGTCTGTCTCGCAACTTAATCTTCCTTAATATGATCAACTTTTTTCACAGTCCTTCTTTCTCTCCCTCTCTCTCTTTGCACACTCCTTATTTTCTTAATCGATTTTATTTTAACTTCTCTCTCCTTCTCTCTCCTTCTCGCTCCCTCCCTCACCCCTGTTTAACACTTGCTCACGCCCTGACACTTCTCACCATTTGAATCCAAGGGGGTTCAATTACTAATTGGTCAACAAACTTCTCATCTCATGTCAATTTGTAGCCAGTGGCTGCCCCATGACTGTGTGAGAGAGAGCTCCTTTTCCTGCTGGGCATGGTCTGCTCACATTACCAGAGGGAGTATTGACATGTGTCATGGTGGAGGCCATCCAAGCCTGTCGCCTGCTGCTGATTGGGATGATCACCAGTGTCAGGTGAAGCACAACTGCTTAATCCTGCAATGATTTCCTGACTGCCTCGAGCCTGACTCGTAATACAATACACTCAAAAAGACACACACACACACACACCACCTCCAACTGCAACAGCATGATGCCATTTAGACTGCTGGGGAGCTGGGGGTAAGGGACGGAGAGGGAGTAGGAGAGGGTGATACAATATCTCCGATCTTTATTCTAAGACTAAATCTTACATTGACATACATTGTCATATACTGTACCGGTCAAAAGTTAGGACACACTGACACATTCAAGGATTTTTCTTTATTTTTACTATTTCCTACATTGTAGAATAATAGTGAAGACATCAAAACTATGAAATAACACATATGGAATCATGTAGTAATCAAAAAAGTGTTAAACAAATCAAAATGTATTTTATATTTGAGATTCTTTAAAGTAGCCATCCTTTGCCTTGATGACCGTTTTGCACACTCTTGGCATTCTCTCAACCAGCTTCATGAGACAGTCACCTTGAATGCATTTCAATTAACAGGTGTGCCTTGTTAAAAGTTAATTTGTGGAATTTCTGTCCTTCTTAATGGCTTTGAGCCAATCAGTTGTGTTGTGATAAGGTAGGTATACAGAAGATAGTCCTATTTGGTAAAAGTCCAAATTATGGCAAGAACAGCTCAAATAAGCAAAGAAAAACCACAGTCAATCATAACTTTAAGACATGAATGTCGGTCAATCCGGAAAATGTCAAGAACTTTGAAAGTTTCTTCAAGTGCAGTTGTAAAAACCATCAAGCTCTATGATGAAACTGGCTCTCATGAGGACCCACCACAGGAAAGGAAGACCCAGGGTTACCTCTGCTGCAGAGGTTAAGTTCATTACAAGCCTCAGAAATTGCAGCCCAAATAAATGCTTCACAGAGTTCAAGTAACAGACACATCTCAAAATCAACTGTTCAGAGGACACTGAGTGAATCAGGTCTTCATGGTCGAATTGCTGCAAAGAAACCACTACTAAAGAACACCAATAATAAGACGAGACTTGCTTGGGCCAAGAAACACGAGCAATGGACATTAGACCGGTGTAAATCTGTCCCTTGGTCTGATGAGACCAAATTTGCTATTTTTGGTTCAAACCACCGTGTCTTTATGAGACGCAAAGTAGCTGAACGGATGATCTCCACATGTGTGGTTCCCACTGTGAAGCATGGAGGAGGAGGTGTGATGATGTGGGGGTGCTTTGCTGGTGACACTGTTTGTGATTTACTTAGAATTCAAGGCACACTTAACCAGCATGGCTACCACAGCATTCTGCAGCGATACGCCATCCCATCTGGTTTGCGCTTAGTGGGGCTATCATTTGTTTTTCAACAGGACAATGACGCAAAACACACCTCCAGGCTTTAAGATGGCACCGAAGACGAAGGATGACGATTTACGTGTCCTAACCAATTGTGTTTTATCCGTTTCTTTGCGTTGTTTGTAACTTATTTTTTTACTTATTTTGTACATAATGTTGCTGCTACCGTCTCTTATGACTGCGAACTGCGATTACTCACCACGAACTGACAGAATCCTTTTTTTCCTTTAACGAGTCTGACGAGCCCGACCTGAATGACGTACTGCTTTCCCGGGAACAGGCCCAGATTTGCATGAAGAGAAGGCGGACAAAAAGGGGCCAGAGGGCGGGCTGCCTTCTGAGAATTCGTAGGTGATCGAATAAACCCCCACTGCCTTCCATTCTGCTAGCATAGTGCAATCTTTGAAAAATAAAATCGATGACCTACACGGGAGATTAAACTACCAACGGGACATTCAAAAATGTATTATCTTATGCTTCACGGAGTCGTTGCTGAACAACGACATTATCAACATACAGCTGGCTGGTTATACGCTGTATCGGCAGGATAGAACAGTGGCGTCTGGTAACACAAGGGGCGGCGGACATAGTATTTTTGTAAATAACAGCTGGTGCACGATATCTAAGTAAGTCTCAAGGTTTTGTTCGCCTGAGGTAGAGTATCTCATGATAAGCTGTAGACCACACAATCTACCTAGAGAGTTTTCATCTGTATTTTTCATAGCTGTCTATATACCACCACAGACTGATGCTGGCACTAAGACCGCACTCAATGAGCTGTATTCCAACATAAGCAAACAGTAAAACTCTCACCCAGAGGCGGTGCTCTTAGTGGCTGGGGACTTTAATGCAGGGAAACTTAAATCAATTTTACCAAATTTCTATCAGCATGTTAAATGTGCAACCAGAGGGAAAAAAACTCTGGACCACCTTTACTCCACACAAATCGGAGGGCCTTTTGTCCGGACCTCTGGCAGTCTCTATGGGGGTGCCACAGGGTTCAATTCTCAGACCGACTCTTTTCTCTGTATAAATCAATGATGTTGCTCCTGCTGCTGATGATTCTCTGATCCCCCTCTACACAGACAAAACCATTCTGTATACTTCTGGCCCTTCTTTGGACACTGTGTTAACAAACCTCCAGACGAGCTTCAATGCCATACAACACTCCTTCTATGGCCTACAACTGCTCAAAAATGCTAGTAAAACTAAATGCATGCTCTTCAACCGATCGCTGCCCGCACCCGCTTGCCCGACTAGCATCACTACTCTGGACGGTTCTGACTTGTGGAGAATATGTGGACAACTACAAATACCTAGGTGTCTGGTTAGACTGTAAACTCTCCTTCCAGACTCACTCATGCTGCTAAACATACCCTCGGAAAACTGACTATCCTATCGATCCTTGACTTCGGTGATGTCATTTACAAAATAGCCTCCAACACTACTCAGCAAATTGGATGTAGTCTATCACAGTGCCATCCGTTTTGTCACCAAAGCCCCATAAACAACCCACCATTGCGATCTGTATGCTCTCGTTGGCTGGCCCTCGCTTCATATTCGTCACCATACCCACTGGCTCCAGGTCATCTATAGAGTGAGGGAAAAAAGTATTTGATCCCCTGCTGATTTTGTACGTTTGCCCACTGACAAAGAAATGATCAGTCTATAATTTTAATGGTAGCTTTATTTGAACAGTGAGAGACAGAATAACAAAAAAAAAAAAAAAAAAAACGCATGTGAAAAATGTTATAAATTGATTTGCATTTTTATGAGGGAAATAAGTATTTGACCCCTCTGCAAAACATGACTTAGTACTTGGTGGCAAAACCCTTGTTGGCAATCACAGAGGTCAGAAGTTTCTTGTAGTTGGCCACCAGGTTTGCACACATCTCAGGAGGGATTTTGTCCCACTCCTCTTTGCAGATCTTCTCCAACTCGAACCTTCAGCTCCCTCCACAGATTTTCTATGGGATTAAGGTCTGGAGACTGGCTAGGCCACTCCAGGACCTTAATGTGCTTCTTCTTGAGCCAATCCTTTGTTGCCTTGGCCGTGTGTTTTGGGTCATTGTCATGCTGGAATACCCATCCACGACCCATTTTCAATGCCCTGGCTGAGGGAAGGAGGTTCTCACCCAAGATTTGACGGTACATGGCCCTGTCCATCGTCCCTTTGATGCAGTGAAGTTGTCCTGTCCCCTTAGCAGAAAAACACCCCCAAAGCATAATGTTTCCACCTCCATGTTTGACGGTGGGCATGGTGTTCTTGGGGTCATAGGCAGCATTCCTCCTCCTCCAAACACGGTGAGTTGAGTTGATGCCAAAGAGCTCCATTTTGGTCTCATCTGACCACAACACTTTCACCCAGTTGTCCTCTGAATCATTCAGATGTTCATTGGCTACCCACCAACTGTTGTCACCTTCTCACCAAGCTGCTTGGTGATGGTCTTGTAGCCCATTCCAGCCTTGTGTAGGTCTACAATCTTGTCCCTGACATCCTTGGAGAGCTCTTTGGTCTTGACCATGGTGGAGAGTTTGGAATCTGATTGATTGCTTCTGTGGACAGGTGTCTTTTATACAGGTAACAAGCTGAGATTAGGAGCACTCCTTTTAAGAGTGTGCTCCTAATCTCAGCTCGTTACCTGTATAAAAGACAGCTGGGAGCCAGAAATCTTTTTTCTGATTGAAAGGGGGTCAAATACTTATTTCTCTCATTAAAATGCAAATCAATTTATAACATTTTTCACATGCGTTTTTCTGGATTTTTTTTTGTTGTTATTCTGTCTCTCACTGTTCAAATAAACCTACCATTAAAATTATAGACTGATCATTTCTTTGTCAGTGGGCAAACGTACAAAATCAGCAGGGGATCAAATACTTTTTTCCCTCACTGTAAGTCTTTGCTAGGTAAAGCCCCGCCTTATCTCAGCTCACTGGTCACCATAGCAACACCCACCCATAGCACGCGCCCCAGCAGGTATACTTCACTGGTAATCGCCAAAGCCAACTCCTCCTTTGGCGGCCTTTCCTTCCAGTTCTCTGCTGCCAATGACTGGAACGAATTGCAAAAATCACTGAAGCTGGAGACTCATATTTCCCTCACTAACTTTAAGCTTCAGCTGTCGTAGCAGCTTACCGATCACTGCACCTATACAGAGCCCATCTATAAATAGACCACCCAACTACCTCAGTATCTCTACTTGCACATCATCATCTGCACATCTATCACTCCAGTGTTAATGCTAAATTGTAATTATTTCGCCACTATGGTCTATTTATTGCCTTACCTCCCTAATCTTACTACATTTGCACACACTGTATATAGATTTGTCTGTTATGTTATTGACTGTACGTTTGTTTATTCCATGTGTAACTCTGTGTTGTTGTTTTTGTCGCACTACTTTGCTTTATCTTGGCCAGGTCGCAGTTGTAAATGAGAACTTGTTCTCAACTGTCTACCTGGTTAAATAAAGGTGAAATAAACATAATTATATCCTCTTGACTCCTTACAAGCAAAAATTTAAGCAGGAAGCACCAGTGACTCGATAAAAATAAAAGTTGTCAGATGAAGCAGATGCTAAACTATAGGACTGTTTTGCTAGCACAGACTGGAATATGTTCTGGGATTCCACGGATGGCATTGAGGAGTACACCACATCAGTCATTGGCTTCATCAATAAGTGCATCGATGACGTCGTCCCCACAGTGACCATACATACATACCTCAACCAGAAGCCATGGTTTACAGGCAACATCCGCACTTAGCTAAAGGCTAGAGTTGCCGCTTTCAAGGATCGGGACTCTAAACCGGGAAGCTTATAAGAAATCACGCTGTGTCCTCTGATGAACCATCAAACAGGCAAAGCGTCAATACAGAACTAAAATCGAATCGTACTACACTGGCTCTGTCGCTAGTCGGATGTGGCAGGGCTTGCAAACCATTACAGACTAAAAAAGGGAAGCACAGCCCGAGAGCTGCCCAGTGACACAAGCCTACCAGACGATCTAAACTACTTCTATGCTCACTTCGAGGCAAATAACACTGAAACATGCATGAGAGCACCAGCTGTTCCGGAAGACTGTGTGATCACGCTCTCCACAGCCGATGTGAGTAAGACCTTTAAACAGGTCAACATTCACAAGGCCGCAGGGCCAGACGGATTACAAGGACATGTACTGCGAGCATGCGCTGACCAACTGGCAAGTGTCTTCACTGACATTTTCAACCTCTCCCTGTCCGAGTCTGTAATACCAACATGTTTTAAGCAGACCACCATAGTCCCTGTGCCCAAGAACACTAAGGTAACCTGCCTAAATGACTACCGACCCGTAGCACTCACGTCTGTAGCCATGAAGTGATTTGAAAGGCTGGTCATGGCTCACATCAACAGCATTATCTCAGAAACCCTAGACCCACTCCAATTTACATACCGCCTTAACAGATTCACAGATGATGCAATCTCAATTGCACTCCATACTGCCCTTTCCCACCAGGACAAAAGGAACACCCATGTGAGAATGCTATTCACTGACTACAGCTTAGCGTTCAACACAATAGTGCCCTCAAAGCTCATAAATAAGCTAAGGACCCTGGGACTAAACACCTCCCTCTGCAACTAGATCCTGGACTTCCTGACGGGCCGCCCCCAGGTGGTAAGGGTAGGTAACATCACATCCGCCTCGCTGATCCTCAACACAGGGGCCCCTCAGGGGTGCATGCTCAGTCCCTCCTGTACTCCCTGTTCACTCATGACTGCACGGCCAGGCACAACTCCAACACCATCATCAAGTTTGCAGATGACACAACAGTTGTAGGCCTGATCATCGACAATGATGAGACAGCCTATAGGGAGGAGGTCAGAGACCTGGCCGTGTGGTGCCAGGACAACAACCTCTCCCTCAACGAGATCAAGACAAAGGAGATGATTGTGGACTACAGGAAAAAGAGGACCGAGCACGCACCCATTCTCATCGATAGAGCTGTAGTGGAGCAGGTTGAGAGCTTCAAGTTCCTTGGTGTCCACATCTCCAACAAACTAATATAATCCAAGCACACCAAGACAGTCGTAAAGAGGGCACGACAAAACCTATTCCCCGTCAGAAGACTGAAAATATTTGGCATGGGTCCTCAGATCCTCAAAAGGTTCTACAGCTGCACCATCAAGAGCATCCTGATGGGTTGCATCACTGCCTGAAATGGCAACTGCTCAGCATCTGACCATAAGGCGCTACAGAGCGTAGTGCGTACGGCCCAGTACATCACTGGGGCCAAGCTTCCTGACAACCACGACCTATATACTAGCCGGTTTCAGAGGAAGGACCAAAAATATTTTCTAAGAATCCAGTCACCCAAGTCATAGACTGTTCTCTCTGCTTCCGCACGGCAAGCGGTACCGGAGCGCCAAGTCTTGCACCAAAAGGCTTCTTAACAGCTTCCACCCCCAAGCCATAAGACTAGTGAACAAGGAATCAAATGGCCACCCAGACTATTTACTTTGACCCCCCCCTTTGTTTTTACACTTCTGCTACTCGCTATTTATTATCTACTGTATGCATAGTCACTTCACAAATTCCTAACCTGTACCCCCGCACATTTACTCGGTACCGGTGTCCCTTGTATATAAGCCTCGTTGTTATTATGTAATTTTCTTGTGTTACTTTTTGGTTAGATTTTTTTACTTTAATTAATTTAGTAAATATTAAAACTATATTTCTTGAACTGCATTTCACTGTAAGGTCTACACCTGTGTATTCGACGCATGTGACAAAAAAAATGACAGCAGACAGCAGGGCTCAGGGTTGAGGGAGCATATGAGGGGAAGTCAAAGTCAAAAGCTTCATCCCTGTCCCGAGTCCTGACTATGGTTCCGTTCTAAACGGCAACCTATTCCCTATATAGTTCACTACTTTTGACCAGAGCCCTATGGACCCTGGTCAAAAGAAGTGCACTATAATAGGGTGCCCTTTGAAACGTAACCTATATAAGCCTGCCCTGCACGGACATAATGTGGAGCTATTGTGGCTCATTTAACTTCAATCTGCCCTTGCTCTAGCTGACAAACGGAGCCGTCACTCCCAGCTGGGGCCTCTAGCTCCCCTCCTGCTGCCCTGGCTGTCCTAAACACTGCCAGTCCTCTGTGCAGAGCGGAGAAGAGCCCTACCGTTCACTCCCCATGTTAAACTAAGGTCCCAATAAGCCAAACGTCCCCATAAAACATGCACAGTCTGGCATCACCCACCTAGGACTACTGGGACAATAGCGGACACATTTCCCGATATCTCTCCATCCATTCTCTGTCCAACTGTAAAGTCTTTCTACTGTATCTGAACAAAACAACCTCCTAAAACAGAGAGAGACTGGGTATGGCATCATCAGCCACCTACTGTACTAGGGCTTTAGTGGGACACTGAGCAACACACACACATTATTTCCTGAACTGTCTCTATCCATTCCCAGTCCTACTGTAAAAGCTCTCTCTCTATCTGATACGGGTGGTCTGTCTATCTACCCTATCTGGACATCAGCAGTAAAGCTGTTGCAGTTAGAGTCAGCAGTTTGACCAGCAGGAAATACAAAATACGAGTCCAATTGGGGATACTTGGAAGAACAATACTATTGGGCATAATGACTAGTGGTAAAAACTGTTGCAGTAAATTATTGGGTCTGTAACTTAAAACCACCCCTTATTTTTCAATTTTAGCCTAAAATCACATACCCAAATCTAACTGCTAGCTCAGGACCTAAAGCAAGGATAAGCAAATTCTTTATTTGAAAGGAAACACTTTGAAGTTTGTGGAAATGTGAAATTAATGTAGGAGAATATAATACATTAGATCTGGTAAAAGATAATACAAAGGAGAAACCAACTATTTTGTTTTGTACCATCATCTTTGAAATGCAAGAGAAAGGCCATAATGTATTATTCTAGCCCAGGCTCAATTTAGATTTTGGCCACTAGATGGCAGCAGTGTATGTGCAAAGTTTTAGACTTAACCAATGAACCATTGCATTTCTGTTCAAAATGTTGTATCAAGACTGCCGAAATGTGCCTAATTGGAATAAAAATAACTTTTCAAGTTCATAACTGTGCACTCTCCTCAAACAATAGCATGGTATTCTTTCACTGTAATATCTACTGTAAATTAACAATAATTTAAGCTTTCTGCCAATATCAGATATGTCTATGTCCTGGGAAATGTTCTTGTTACTTACAACCTCATGCTAATCGCATTAGCGCACATTAGCTCAACCGTCCCCGTGGGTGGGACACCGATCTGTAGAGATCCTTAAGAGGATTTATACCTACTTGTAAACTTCCAAAGATCCAATCAACCATGGATGAATGATAGTATACCTAGCTACTCATTAAAATGATGGTGTCCTTTGTTGGAGAAATCAGATGTAAATGTAGCCTATATAAACCCAATTTCACTCAGAATTTACTTTCACATACAGTTTGTCTAAGACATGTTAAGAGGAGTTATTTTCAGCTATTCAATGTTATTTAGGTAGTTTACGCAAATGAGTATGGAATCTGATCAGTGTCTAAATCTGCTGACATGCGAGCTCAGCTGAAACGAACACAGCTTGTTTCCCAAGTCAAGCAGGGTACATAGAGGTAGGCATCTGGATGGTAGACTTGTTTTCATTGAAGTGCATCACCCCTCATATACCAGTAGGAGTCACTATTCTGGCAGAAATCATTGCACTGTGGCTTCACATTATATTTCAATATACCTTTTTATTTAGGTTGATAGGGTTACTTAAAAAAAAATTACATTGATTCAAACATACCATTTTACTATCATCATTGAAACAAGGTAAAATAAAATATGTCTAATCAAAACATATTTTTTTTCAACCACCCAACTGTATATTGAATATAGGATTCATTTGATTTTAGATTTTTAGATGTGGAATTTTCAATGCAATTTCAACATATATGATTATGTTGAAATTTGATTTATGTAACAACCTTTTGTCAGGTTAAGTCAATGTTTTACCCTAATTTCAATGTTTACCCTAAGTGTTACCTTAATTTCAATGTTTACAACGCTGGTTGAAATGAGATGAAAACAGTACTGGAACCCTGGAACCCTGCATACATGTATATATCATAGCACATAGGATGCTTTGTGCACCTCTTTAACCATGTCTGAGACACCAGGCTGTCATGACTGTCATTCAGATAGCTCTGAACATTACCAATCTGTTGCATGGTATCAAAGCGTTCTCTCAGTGACGTGTGGCTTTCAGAACAGGGACACCGTGGACGTAATACAATGAGTATTATTCCTTCCTTTCTTTAATGTCTTTTTTTTATGCATTTTCCTTTCTGACACTTCAAAAGGAAATTGCGCCTGAATTGCTTAATATTTCATATTTTCTCAGAATCTGAGGCTTGTCATTTGTGTCTGTGAGTCTTGTCTGTGACATTTCTTGATGAGACTGTTTTGTGAGACTTTGTGTTGGTTCTGGTTGTTGTTGCATTGAGCTGCACTAAGACATGCCCTGCAGAGTTTGTTGTGGTAAAGTAGAAGCATTCTATTGAAGGTGATATACAATAGATATCTCACTGTAGAAATATGATGTAGAGATTTCCGCTGTAACATGTTATTTGTTATTTGTTTATTGAAAAAAAACATTATTTATTTGTCCTCATGCTTTCAGCATTATTATTACCATTAGCCCTATAGATTTTTTATTTTATTTTATTTCACCTTTATTTAACCAGGTAGGCAAGTTGAGAACAAGATCTCATTTACAACTGCGACCTGGCCAAGATAAAGCAAAGCAGTTCGACACATACAACAACACAGAGTTACACATGGAGTAAAACAAACATACAGTCAATAATACAGTAGAAAAAACAAATCTATATACAAAGAGTGCAAATGAGGTAGGATAAGGAAGGTAAGGCAATAAATAGGCCATGGTGGCAAAGTAATTACAATATGGCATTTAAACACTGGAATGGTAGATGTGCAGTAGATGAATGTGCAATGTAGAAAAACTGGGGTGCAAAGGAACAAGATAAATAAATAAATACGGTAGGGGATGAGGTAGTTGGTTGGGCTATTTACAGATGGGCTATAAACAGGTGCAGGGGTCTGTGAACTGCTCTGACAGCTGGTGCTTAAAGCTGGTGAGGGAGATAAGTGTCTCCAGTTTCAGAGATTTTTGTAGTTCGTTCCAGTCATTGGCAGCAGAGAACTGGAAGGAGAGTCGGCCAAAGGAGGAATTGGCTTTGGGTGTGACCAGTGAGATATACTTGCTAGAGCGCGTGCTACGGGTTGGTGCTGCTAAGGTGACCAGCGAGCTGAGATAAGGCGGGGGCTTTACCGAGCAGGGACTTGTAGATGACCTGGAGCCAGTGGGTAAGGCGACGAGTGTAAAAAGCGAGGGCCAGCCAACGAAAGCGTACAGGTCGCAGTGGTGGGTGGTATATGGGGCTTTGGTAACAAAACGGATGGCACTGTGATAGACTGCATCCAATTTGTTGAGTAGAGTATAGAAGGCTATTTTCTAATTGACATCACTGAAGTCGAGGATCGGTAGGATGGTCAGTTTTACGAGGGTATGTTTGGCAGCATGAGTGAAGGATGCTTTGTTGCGAAATAGGGAGCCAATTCTAGATTTAATTTTAGATTGAAGATGTTTGATGTGAGTCTGGAAGGAGAGTTTACAGTCTAACCAGACACCTAGATATTTGTAGTTGTCCACATAATCTAAGACAGAACCGTCCAGAGTAGTGATGCTGGACAGGGGGACAGGTGCGGGCAGCGATCGGTTGAAGAGCATGCATTTAGTTTTACTTGCATTTAAGAGCAGTTGTAGGCCACGGAAGGAGAGTTGTATGGCTTTGAAGCTCGTCTGGAGGGTAGTTAACACAGTGTCCAAAGAGGGGCCAGAAGTATACAGAATGGTGTCGTCTGTGTAGAGGTGAATCAGAGACTCACCTGCAGCAAGAGCGACATCATTGATGTATACAGAGAAGAGAGTCGGCCCAAGAATTGAACCCTGTGGCACCCCCATAGAGACTGCCAGAGGCCTGGACCCCAGGCCCTCTGATTTGACACACTGAACTCTATCGGAGAAGTAGTTGGCGAACCATGCGAGGCAATCATTTGAGATACCAAGGCTGTCGAGTCTGCCGAAAAGGATGTGGTGATTGACAGAGTCGAAAGCCTTGGCCAGATCAATGAAAACGGCTGCATAGTACTGTCTCTTATCGATGGCGGTTATGATGTCATTTAGGACCTTGAGTGTGGCTGAGGTGCACCCATGACCAGCCCTGAAACCAGATTGCATAGCGGAGAAGGTACGGTGGGATTCGAAATGGTCGGTAATTTGTTTGTTAACTTGGCTTTCAAAGACCTTAGAAAGGCAGGGTAGGATATATATAGGTCTGTAGCAGTTTGGGTCAAGAGAGTCACCCCCTTTGAAGAGAGATAGGATGCCAAATTCCTGATATTAATAACACACTTTTACCTTATGATATTATCTTATACAGTTGAAGTCTGAAGTTTACATACAGCTTAGCAAATACATGTACACTACATTCCCTGTCTTAGGTCCGTTAGGATCATCACTTTATTTTAAGAATGTGAAATGTCAGAAAAATAGTAGAGAGAATGATTTATTTCAGCTTTTATTTCTTTCATCACATTGCCAGTGGGTCAGAAGTTCACATACACTCAATTAGTATTTGGTAGCATTGCCTTTAAATTGTTTAACTTGGGTCAAACGTTTCGGGTAGCCTTCCACAAGCTTCCCACAATAAGTTGGGTGAATTTTGACCCATTCCTCCTGACAGAGCTGGTGTATCGGAGTCAGGTTGTAGGCCTCCTTGCTCGCACACGCTTTTTCAGTTCTGCCCACAAATTTTCAATGGGATTGAGGTCAGGGCTTTGTGATGGCCACTCCAATATCTTGACTTTGTTGTCCTTAAGCCATTTTGCCACAACTTTGGAAGTATGCTTGGGGTCATTGTCCATTTGGAAGACTCATTTGCGATTTTTCATTTGCATTTTAACTTCCTGACTGATGTTTTGAGATGTTGCTTCAAAATATCCTAATAATTTTCCTCCCTCCAGATGCCATCTATTTTGTGAAGTGCACCAGTCCCTCCTGCAGCAAAGCACCCCAACAACAGGATGCTGCCACCCCCGTGCTTCACGTTTGGGATGGTGTTCTTCGGCTTACAAGCCTCCCCCTTTTTCCTCCTAACATGACAATGGTCATTATGGCCAAACAGTTCTATTTTTGTTTCATCAGACCAGAGGACATTTCTCCAAAAAGTACGATCTTTGTCCCCATGTGCAGTTGCAAACCGTAGTTCTGGATTTTTTATGGCGGTTTTGGAGCAGTGGCTTCTTCCTTGCTGAGCGGCCTTTCAGGTTATGTCGATATAGGACTTGTTCACTATATAGATATTTTTGACCTGTTTCCTCCAGCATCTTCACAATGTCCTTTGCTGTTGTTCTGGGATTGATTTGCATTTTTCGCACCAAAGTACGTTCATCTCTAGGAGACAGAATGCCTCTCTTTCCTGAGCGATATAATGGCTGCGTAGTCCCATGGTGTTTATACTTGCGTACTATTGTTTGTACAGATGAACGTGGTACCTTCAGGCATTTGGAAATTGCTCCCAAGGATGAACCAGACTTGTGGAGGTCTACAATTTTTTTTCTGAGGTCTTGGCTGATTTCTTTTGATTTTCCCATGATGTCAAGCAAAAAGACACTGAGTTTGAAGGTAGGCCTTGAAATACATCCACAGGCACACCTCCAATTAACTCAAATGATGTCAATTAGCCTATCAGAAGCTTCTAAAGCCATAACATAATTTTCTGGAATTTTCCAAGCTGTTTAAAGGCACAGTCACCTTAGTGTATGTAAACTTTTGACCCACTGGAATTGTGATATAGTGAATTCTAAGTGAAATAATCTGTCTGTAAACAATTGTTGGAAAAATTACTTGTGTCGTGCACAAAGAAGATGTCCTAACCGATTTGCCAAAACTATAGTTTTTTAACAAGAAATTTGAGGAATGGTTGAAAAACGAGTTTTAGTGACTCCAACCTAAGTGTATGTAAACTTCCGACTTCAACTGTATATGAAGGATAGTTGGTTGATTTCAAACTTAATCTATAAATTGTTGGATTCACGACTCTATCTCAACCAAAAATCAAAGTCGAAGAATAAGACTAAATCAAATCAATCTTGATTTAATGTTTGATTTGATTTGGTCCTTTCTTTAACTTTTATTTTTGGTTGAGATGGAGATGTGAATCTAACATATCAATCATACATTTGTAGACAAGCTGGATATTAATTTGTGAACGCAACCACATAGCAACATTTAAAGGAGATGTATCTTCTGATTGGATAGTATATATACTGTATATTGAAAAATGAAACGCAACATGTCAATTGTTGGTCCCATGTTTCATGAGCTGAAATTAAAAGATCCCACAAACTTTCCATATGCACAAAAAGTGTATTTCTCTCAAATGTTGTGCACAAATGTGTTGACTTCCATGTTAATGAGTATTTCTCCTTTGCCAAGATAATCCACCCACCTGACAGGTAAGAAGCTGATTAAACAGAATAATCATTACACAGGTGCACCTTGTGCTAGGGACAATAAAAAGACACTCTAAAATGTGCAGTTTTGTCACAAAACACAATGCCACAGATGTCTGAAGTTCGATAGCCACTGGCACGTTGGAGAAGTGTGCTCTTCATGGATGAATCCCGGTTTCAACTGTACCGGGCAGATGGCAGATGTTTCCTGATTTCAACAGAGTGCCCCAGGGTGGCGGTGGGGTTATGGTATGGGCAGGCATAAACTACGGACAATGAACACAATTGCATTTTATTGATTGCAATTTGATTGCACAGAGATACCGTGACAAGATCCTGAGGCCCATTGTTGTGCCATTCATCCACAGCTATCACCTAATGCTTCAGCATTATAATGCACAGTCCCATGTCGCAAGGGTCTGTACACAATTCCTGGAAGCTGAAAATGTTCCAGTTCTTCCATGGCCTGCATACTCACCAGACATGTCACCCATTGAGCATGTTTGGGATGCGCTGGATCGACGTGTACGACAGTGCGTTCCAGTTCCCGCCAATATCCAGCAACTTCGCACAGCCATTGAAGAGGAGTGGGATGACATTCCACAGGCCACAACCAACAGCCTGATCACCTCTATGCGAAGGAGTGTCTGCATGAGGCAAATGGTGGCCACACCAGATACTGACTGGTTTTCTGATCCACGCCCCTACCTTTTTTTTAAGGTATCTGTGACCAACAGATGCATATCTGTATTCCCAGTCATGTGAAATCCATAGAAATCCATAGACACTGATTTCCATATATGAACTGTAACTCAGGAAAATCTATGAAATTATTGTATATTGCATTTATATTTTATATTCACAGGTAAAAGTTTACTAGTAATATCATGAATTTGGCATCCTATTTATATGGTAACTACTTCTAAAATTCCAAAGATCCAATCAACCAAACAGTATATTGAATATACGATGAAACATATGTTTTATGTTTCTACGTGGAATTTTCTACGCAATTTCAATGTTTACATTGTACTGATTATGTTGAAATTAGATTGACTAACATCCTGTTAGTCAGGTTAAGTCAATGTATTCAAGTTTTACCCTATTTCCAATGTTTACAACGCTGGTTGAAATTAGATGATTTTTTTCAAATCCAATGTATTTTCAGTGTTGATTCCACGCCACAATACGTTGACAAATGACTTTAAAACAACGTTGATTCAACCTGTGTTTGCCCAATGGGATTGGTCTCTTTTTCTAGTATACAGTAGGTATAGGTATTCTCTGAGCAGGTCTCTTGAGAGATGTTCATTGTCCTCTTTACAAAATGTACAAAGCACAGGGCACAATGCACATATCTACCACAAGAGGTTGGTGGCACCTTAATTGGGGAGAACAGGCTCGTGGTAATGGCTGGAGCAGAATAGGTGGAATGGCATCAAATACATTAAACAAATGGTTTCCATGTGTTTGATGCCATTCCATTTTCTCCATTCCAGCCATTAATTTGAGCCGTCCTCCCCTCAGCAGCCTCCACTGATATCTACATTATTATGTTCATGTTGTATGTGCTCCAGCCCTTTTCCCAGTCACTGTCCCTAATGTGGTTAGCCGTTATTTGAATATTGGGCTGTTTCTGCAACAAGCCTCTCATAGATAATTGGAGCACATTGAGAGTGTTTCTGTTTCTTTTTCTGGCTGGAGATACAAGTGCTTTGTTGGTGTTGGTTTTGGGAATTAATTAGCACGGTTGTGATTATCTACAATGCATTCAGAAAATCAAATGAATGTGTGTAATAAAGGATTCTGAAAGTTTCCCAAACAATTAGTCACTGTTATGTAAAACGCTTGGCTCGATAAACATGCTCAATAAAAGGTTTGCAGTGAATCCAGCATGAAGGGCCCCCAGACTGCACTGTGTGAACACAATAGGCCTGAAACACACAGATGGATTCAGTACATTTCCCTTTGTATTTACCAATTTATATTTACCAATTATCTTCCTCTAATATCTTCTCAGATGATTCCGATAAAAAGGACTGGATCACAGTTAAAAGGCTTTATTTATTTCAAAGGTAGATTTAATTTCAACAGCTTTCTGTTCGTATTGTGTTGTGTTGTGACTAGGCAGTTAATGATGTGCTTGTCTGGCTCCTCAGGCATTTACGTCTGAACTCAGCTGTTCACAACGGATACACAGTCACATCATCTCACATAGATCAGAGACATAATTACAGTTATTATATTAGTTACCTCAATTAATAAACGTACAGCTGACGTCAATACACGTTACACAGGCAGTACATGAATTGCCTCATTATTTGTATTATTGTGCAGAAGGTTGTGAGTTCGTTTAGTTTATTAGGATCCCCATTAGCTGTTGCTTATGCAGCAGCATCTCTTATTGGGGTCCACAAGTTTGTGTCCTGGTTCAGGAAGATAAATACGGAACTCACATTGTTGCACAAGCCGTGAGTTTGTTATAGCAACGCGTTGAGACAACAGGATGTTTG
Source organism: Brachymystax lenok tsinlingensis (assembly GCA_030435695.1). Classification (NCBI taxonomy): domain Eukaryota; kingdom Metazoa; phylum Chordata; class Actinopteri; order Salmoniformes; family Salmonidae; genus Brachymystax; species Brachymystax lenok. Next base: position 19,582,243 of record CM059785.1, read on the forward strand.
CTGTACTTATGGGCCCTTATTTATCAACAGGAATTATTTTTGTATACCTTCAAGAGACTTGACTGCAGCATAGAAACACACTCAGATGTCACGCTACCGCAGCAATCACAACTCATACATATTTTATCCAGAGTAGACTATATCTCCTTCCTTCTCCTCTGCTTTGATTCTGTGAACTGAAGTGTGTGGGTGTGTGTGTGTGCGTGTGTGTTTGTTTGTGTGTGTGTTTGTCTGTGTGTGTGTGTTTGTGTGTGTGTGTGTTAGTGTACTGAGATGGGCATCTTCCACAACAAATTTACAGAAGTGTGGTCAGATAAAACTGTTCCTTGTCAGACCTCGTTAAAGGAAACATCACTGAGAAACCAATAATCAGCCGCCATGGTTCACTGATCCAAGGAAGCCCCACAGTTGGTGCTCAAAGACAATGTTGATGTCGTCATCAGAGGCATAATTTTGATTCTTATTGCTGGAGAATAAAACAAGATTGTGTGATGATTTTCTACATAGCTGCCTGCTTTGTAGCACATATAGTTTACTGCTTTGGAATAGTTGTCATCCTTGGATGGATCGGATGGCATGACAAATTCACAGAGGCAAAGCTTGTTTAATATTTCCACTGCAAAGTCACACCACACACACTCTCAAATATGAGTCTGATTGCTCTGTTTATCCTGTAGGCAAATGTTTAAAATGTGAAGTTTTAGAATGTGAGGAGTTCTGGGAGTTTTAGAATCCTTTATTATTTGATTCTCTGTGACATTTTACAGGTATTAAACAGTCAACAGTTGTGGTTGTCCTTTCTGAGCGTTAATCTGGAATGCATTTCCAAATGCATGTTAATAATGATGATCTCATGGTTGAAACCTCCAGGTCTAATCCAGTCTATACAGAGTACAGTTGACTGTAGGCCTCCTGGAGGTTTCAACAGCACAGAAGCATATTTCCATACGTCTGGTCCAAATGTATCCGACTATCCATCCTCTCAATCTGTGTCACACATAGATGAGACTGGGGTCAGAACTGGTGTGTTGAAAAAGTTAAAGTTCTGGAAGCAGAACCAACAAAAAGGCCTGTTTTCCATCTAGGAGCACTTTGTCAGGGTGGTAGGAACTCTTACCGCTGCAGCCCAGTTCTCACTCAGTGTGTAACCATGACATGATCGTTATTATGACAGGGAATGGAACCTCGCAACAGATTCATCACATTCTTCTCGAGTCATCTTTACTGAATTACCATTGCAATGTGCAGTCTTTTCACATACTGTATCGCAGTTGTTGTTTCTACATTGTGTATTTCTCTCTCTATCTCATTGTTCCTGTGCACCTACAACAAGATAGCTCAGTGCGAGTGCCTTTTTGAATTTTCAATACCATAAGCAAGTGAAATAATATGACAACAAACTGCAATGAAAGCTGTGTGACCTCCATTGCTGCCGAGTCACATTCCAATCTACTCTCTGTCATTCCTCCCAGTGTAGACTAAATTCAATTTCTATCAAAACTTGTTTTTTAAACGACTGCAGTCGCCTCAGTTTGAATCAATACCATTTCTCTATTTCCCCTACTTTGATAGTGCTGTCTGCCAGAGGTGGCAACATGAATGGAGATCCCCTGAACCTGGGAACGAATCTGAGTAAATCCACAGAGAGTGTTTCTGTGTGTGTGTGAGTGCGTGTGCATTCGTGTGTGTGTGTGCAAATCCACAGGGAGTGTAATTGGAAACGCACAGCGGAGGTGAACAAGATAAGTCTCAGGGGGAAACTAAAAAACACCACACTATAAAGGTCCTGCCTGTCACAAAGAGCCCATTTCAAATATCCCTAAGCCATCTAAGGACAGGAATTCAAAGTTACAGGATCGGCATCTTTTCTACAAGCAAACAACAGTAACACTTTATGGGTGAAATGCACTGCTTAGGAATTAGTGGTGGATCAGTGCATTTCACCTTGGTTAAGGAGGGAGTGTTTGGCCAACCAGAGACAGCAAAGAGACAAGGATTACGGCCAACAGAAAAGACACATCATGCTGTAATGACACCAGGCAGGGATTGCTGACGTGTTGTGGTCTGAAGGTGAACCAGATTCCATCGGAGAGCAGTGAGAGATGCTTAGAAGCTGCCAGTCTAAATCTGTGTCACAAATGGCACCCTATTCTCCCTGTGGGCCTAATCAAAGTAGTGCACTATCTAGGGAACAGGATGCTATTTGGGACAGCCGGGGCTCCTGTCTCTCACAGCAAAATGTGACTTACACCTCCTCTGGTTGTGGATCTGCATCGATCTCTCAGTGTAGTTAAACAAGAAGAGCATCAGCAGAAAACACTACATCCCAAAGACACATAAACGCACACCCAACTCCACCTACCCAACCCCGCCCCCACCACACACACTGTCCCAATCCCCATCAATAACCAACAGAATATATACATGTAAAAGAGCCATTACATTGAATTAGGTACTAGCAATAAATTGCGAGCTTTTCCCATCATTGACAGTGTCCCAGTGCATTAATGCAGGAATACACTTAGTGTTCCAGTTCAGTGGCCAGGCCTTCTCTCTGGGGTGTCATTACACTGTTTTATCTTATGTGTGTTATTTTTATTTTACTAGGCAAGTCAGTTAAGAACAAATTCTTATTTTCAATGACGGCCTAGGAACAGTGGGTTAACTGCCTTGTTCAGGGGCAGAACCACACATTTTTACCTTGTCAGCTCGGGGATTCAATCTTGCAACCTTTTGGTTACTAGTCCAACTCTCTAACCACTAGGCTACCTGCCACCCCTGTATGACAGGGCAGCGGTGTGTATGTGTGACAGAGCAGCGGTGTGTGTGACAGAGCAGCGGTGTGTGTGTGACAGGGCAGCGGTGTGTGTGACAGGGCAGCGGTGTGTTTGTGTGACAGAGCAGCGGTGTGTGTGTGACAGGGCAGCGGTGTGTGTGACAGGGCAGCGGTGTGTGTGTGTGTGACAGAGCAGCGGTTTGTGTGTGTGACAGGACAGAGGTGTGTGTGACAGAGCAGCGGTTTGTGTGTGTGACAGGGCAGCGGTGTGTGTGTGTGACAGGGCAGAGGTGTGTGTGACAGGGCAGCGGTGTATGTGTGTGTGACAGGGCAGAGGTGTGTGTGACAGGGCAGCGGTGTATGTGTGTGTGACAGGGCAGAGGTGTGTGTGACAGGTCAGCGGTGTGTGTGTGAAAGGGCAGCTGTATGTGTGTGTGACAGGGCAGCGGTGTGTGTGACAGGGCAGCGGTGAGTGTGACAGGGCAGCGGTGTGTGTGACAGGGCAGCGGTGTGTGTGACACAGCAGCGGTGTATGTGACAGGGCAGCGGTGTATGTGTGTGTGACAGGGCAGCGGGGTATGTGTGTGTGACAGGGCAGCAGTGTATGTGACAGGGCAGCGGTGTATGTGTGTGTGACAAGGCAGCGGTGTGTGTGACAGGGCAGCGGCATTTGTGACAGGGCAGTGGTGTGTGTGACAGGGCAGCAGTGTGTGTGACAGGGCAGCGGTGTGTGTGACAGGGAAGCAGTGTATGTGACAGGGCAGCGGTGTATGTGACAGGGCAGCGGTGTGTGTGTATGTGACAGGTCAGCGGTGTGTGTGTGAAAGGGCAGCTGTATGTGTGTGTGACAGGGCAGCGGTGTGTGTGACAGGGCAGCGGTGAGTGTGACAGGGCAGCGGTGTGTGTGACAGGGCAGCGGTGTGTGTGACAGGACAGCGGTGTGTGTGACAGGTCAGCGGTGTGTGTGTGTGTGACAGGGCAGCTGTATGTGTGTGACAGGGCAGCGCTGTGTGTGACAGGGCAGCGGTGTATGTGACAGGGCATCGAAATGCGTGTGTGACAGGGCATCGGTGTGTGTAACAGGGCAGCAGTGTGTGTGTATGTGACAGGGCAGCAGTGTGTGTGTATGTGACAGGGCAGCAATGTGTGTGTGTGTGACAGGGCAGCGGTGTATGTGTGTGTGTGACAGGGCAGCAGTGTGTGTGTGTGTGTGACAGGACAGCGGTGTGTGTGTATGTGACAGGGCAGCAGTGTGTGTGTGTGTGACAGGGCAGGGGTGTATGTGTGTGTGTGTGACAGGGCAGCAGTGTGTGTGTGTGTGATAGGGCAGCAGTGTGTGTGTATGTGACAGAGCAGCGGTGTGTGTGTGTATGTAACAGGGCAGCGGTGTGTGTGTATGTGACAGGGCAGCTCGGGGATTCAATCTTGAAACCTTTTGGTTACTATTCCAACTTTCTAACCACTAGGCTACCTGCCACCCCTGTGTGACAGGGCAGCGGAGTGTGTGTTACAGGGAAGCGGTGTGTGTGTGACAGGGCAGCGGTGTGTGTGACAGGGCTGTGGTGTGTGTGTGTGTGACAGGGAAGCGGTGTGTGTGTGTGACAGGGCAGCGGTGTGTGTGTGTGTGTGACAGGGCAGCGGTATGTGTGTGTGACAGGGCAGTGGTGTGTGTGACAGGGTAGCGGTGTGTGTGTGTGTGACAGGGCAGTGGTGTGTGTGACAGGGTAGCGGTGTGTGTGTGTGTGTGACAGGGCAGCGGTGTGTGTGACAGGGCAGCGGTGTGTGTGACAGGGCAGCGGTGTGTGTGTGTGACAGGGCAGCGGTGTGTGTGTGTGACAGGGCAGAGGTGTGTGTGTGTGACAGAGCAGCGGTGTATGTGTGTGTGTGACAGGGAAGCAGTGTGTGTGTGTGTGACAGGATAGCAGTGTGTGTGTATGTGACAGGGCAGCAGTGTGTGTGTGTGACAGGGCAGCGGTGTATGTGTGTGTGAGACAGGGCAGCGGTGTATGTGTGTGTGACAGGGCAGCGGTTTATGTGTGTGTGACAGGGCAGCAGTGTGTGTGTGTGACAGGGCAGCGGTGTGTGTGTATGTGACAGGGCAGCGGTGTGTGTGTATGTGACAGGGCAGCGGTGTGTCTGTGTGTCTGTGACAGGGCAGCGGTGTGTGTGTATGTGACAGAGCAGCGGTGTGTGTGTGTATGTAATAGGGCAGCGGTGTGTGTGTATGTGACAGGGCAGCTCGGGGATTCAATCTTGCAACCTTTTGGTTACTATTCCAACTTTCTAACCACTAGGCTACCTGCCACCCCTGTGTGACAGGGCAGCGGAATGTGTGTTACAGGGAAGCGGTGTGTGTGTGACAGGGCAGCGGTGTGTGTGACAGGGCTGTGGTGTGTGTGTGTGTGACAGGGAAGCGGTGTGTGTGTGTGACAGGGCAGTGGTGTGTGTGTGTGTGTGACAGGGCAGCGGTATGTGTGTGTGACAGGGCAGTGGTGTGTGTGACAGGGTAGCGGTGTGTGTGTGTGTGACAGGGCAGTGGTGTGTGTGACAGGGTAGCGGTGTGTGTGTGTGTGAC